>KN476979.1:0-20269 GCA_000787095.1 Periophthalmodon schlosseri | reverse complement strand
AGGACCAAAATAAGGATTTATCTCAAGCTCAAATTCAAACTTATTACATTTTGAGAAGGGTATGAGTCCTTAATGGTTAGCACATGTGAATACAAAGAGGCAGCGGTAGTTAATCGCACAAGCAGAGGTCGAATAGGGAACCCTTTGGCATATAAAGGATACTTGTTCCTGCACTGCGCCGAAAAACAGATGTTGATAAAGACGCATAGGGGGTGAAACAGATGGGTAAGACATTAGCAACACTCGGGCCAAATATCTCAAAACATCTGCAAAAAAATTACCTTACAAGGGAAGATGGATTTATTCTCTCCCCTGTATTTTTATTGCTTCGTGAGAGTCTGCGCTTCGAGACTTAGGAGTTTTCACCACAATCTGGAGCTGTTTAAATCCTCGCTGAAAAAAAAACAAAAAACTTGGATTCTTCCACAAATGGCTTCATCGCAAACATACCCATTCACTGCAGAAGCTATAAAACTTCCGAGACGTCAGGAATATCGCGAATGTTATCGGAAAAGACTGCAGCTGATACGGAGCACTTTATAAATGTCAAGGTACATCTTCAAAAGTGTGTGTTTAGACAACCTGGACAAGTGGGGTGTGCCGGTAAAAACATAATTCATATCACATGTCTAAAAGGGGAGTCGGGTTACCATGGAAACACATCATTTACGCTACGATGAAACGCGCAGCTGAGGATGACATGTCCATATGGCGGCGGGATGATGGAGGGAGGGAGGAGGGGAACAGATGCGCCGACCAAAGTGCTGTCAATCGCAAATCCATAAGAGCAGCTGGGGTCGCAGAGGTGTGCCGGCCTGTACCTGAGCAAAACACAGCGATTTACTGTATTTTCGACTGTTAAGTAGAGCAATCAACGCTGTTTTTCATAGATCAGAAGATAAACGATTGTGTGAAGGAATTTTCATTGTATTTATAGAGGCTTCTTTTGAAACGACATTTTTATTATGCTCATTTGGAAAGTTCGAAATGCATCTCAAAAGGCTTTTTCCTTTTCTCTTTGGCCCATTTTGCAATGTTGTTTCTTCCTTTCAAAAAAAGATTGTGATTTTCAGTCAGTTGACAGATGACATTTCAACACGTGCTGTTTAGAAATAAATGCACTTTTGAGAAATGTTCATTCACATAATTGTTGCACCCTAAAATACATATGAGTTGGCATGTAAAAATCCCAGTCTGCAACAGGCTTTATATTTCTTCCATCCAGCCCAAACTTACCCTACCCCTGACCTTACCCCTGCACACCTTTATTTCTCCACCACTAACAGTCAGTCCTTTATAACCGACTCGTAGCATTTAAGGTTGTAGACACCAGCTGACCCATGTCACATATGACACAAGCTGGCAACAACTGGATGCCCTCTTCAGACTACTTCCACAAAAATGTACAAAACAAGCACTGAGGTGGTAGAGGGTGTCCAACTTTAACTTTCTGGGGGTGACCGTGACTGAGGACCTGTCCTGGAGCATCCACCCTGCCTCAGCCGTGGGGAAGGCCCAACAACGCCTGTACTACCTGAAGAGCGCCAGCATCTCCGGACCACTGACGGTGAACTTCTACAACTGTTCCATCAGTATAGTTCTGACATATGGAGCATTAGTGTGGTTCTCCAGCTGCACTGAGGCCGACCAGCAGGCACCTCAGCGGGAGGTGAAAACAGTGGGGGAAATCATTGGAACAACTCCCCCAGAGATCAGCACCACTTACACCACTCGCTGTCTGAGGAGTGATCAGTACCATCTACACCACTCTGTCTGAGGAGTGATCAGCACCACCTACACCTCTCTATCTGAGGAGTGATCAGTACCATCTACACCACTCTGTCTAAGGAGTGATCAGCACCACCTACACCTCTCTATCTGAGGAGAAATCAGTACCATCTACACCTCTCTATCTGAGGAGAAATCGGTACCATCTACACCACAGCACCATCTACACCACAGTACCATCTACACCACTTAGTCTGAGGAGAGATCAGTACCATCTACACCACCCTGCTCATCACCTTTATCACCTGCGGCCCTCGGGTAGAAGGTACAGGTCCATACAGGGTCAGAACAACCAGACTGACCAACAGCCTGCATCCTCAGTGCCCCCCCCCCTCTCTGCCCTCCTCCCATGGACAATAACCACATCCATCAATACAATAACACTGACCTGGACATTGTGTTGTTGCATAATGACATAAAATACTCCACATATCTGACTGTGTGTCCCTGTGATGCACTTCACTGCTGATCTGCCCTGTTCCTGTTGCTGTTTATTACATATGTGCTGCTCTGATGTCATTATAGTGCTAATGTTCACACTGGGTGTATTTATGGGGTTATGGGATGGGCTCTTGCACCTTTTGTATTGCACCTTACATCAAAACTATGCAGTGTTTGATGCTCTGAATGTAATTTCAATCTTGAATCTTGAATCTACAATACCCATCATGCAAGTCAAATTAGATACACAAGCTTCATTATTGGCCATAGACAACAATCTCCTTCACGATAGAAGTGTGTTAGTCACTTTAACCACACAGTTATGAACATACACACTATTCCTTTGGCTGTAATTGACTGAGCACATCGATACTCGCATGGAAAAAACACACAGCCCACTGTCTGCATCTATTGATCGCCCATCTCTCCTCCCTCCGTCCTCTCTCTCTCCCACTCCGCCGCTGGATCTTAATTACACTGCTTTTTACCAGGCTGCCCTTTTCACAAAGCACACGTCCCGATCCATACATCAAAATTAATGAGAAAGAACTGAGCAGTGAGTCACATATTGAGGAGCGCAAAGACTAGACTCTTCTTTGGACCATTTTTGACAGACAGAGGACGCTCCACCACTGTAGCAGTTTTGGAGATGCCAAATGCTACTAACAGGTGCTGTGATGATGAGATAATAGTCATAATGTTATGGATAATCGCTGCAGATTTGATTGAACCACAAAAGCGTGACATGTTTAGGTATAGTGTGCTCACTTCCTGCTTTTGTCTCTATCAATTTGTCTGATTTTCTGCCTGTTGGCTTCTTTTAAACCTGCCTGTTCCTGGACAAAAAATGACTTTTTTACGGTCAGGGTTTATGGACTCACGGCTACACCAGCCTCTCCATTCTTCAGCAATTGTCCTCCAGTGAACTAGGAGAAAGGGGCTCCTAATCGCACCGTTTCACCGCTCGTACGCCCCATCAATCACAGCTGTGTGCACTGCCTCTGGAATCACCAAACAAAAGCTGCAAGTCCTGCCAGATCAGTGTCCACAACTTCTCACATGTTTGAAGACTGGGCTCTCCGCGCAACTGGTGTGCTGGGAATATAACCCTGATTTTCCACTTGGTAATATCAATACATCTTCACAGGAGACATATTATGTTTTCTTCCTTCTATTTAATATTGAACAATAACGTAATTACATCATAATTTTTTCGTCATTGTAAACCACAATATTGATCTAAAATGGCTTCATAATAGAAATGGGACAATTGACTTCCTGTTCAAAACTGCAGAAATGAGAGACATGTAGGGCTGTAATATTTGGGGAAAATATCTGATTGTGATTGCTACCAGATTTGGAATTTATGTTTTAATAATCGGATTCTGTTCAACGGTCACATATTAAACAGTCCAGCAGAATTGACAGATTGAAATATGAACTATGCTTGTACAGATTACAATGCACTCTTAAAGTCCTAATATAAACATCATATAAGCAAAGGCTACCTAGTATGTTTCACATTTTTTACCTGAGGCTAGCTTCAGATGACGTCGCAACATTCTAAAGGCCAATAGTATTTAATACAGATGGTGGCAAGTAATATTAATATTGTTAAAATGCAGATTTTGTTGTAATATAGCAGGTTTTAGGGTCCAGTTTAGATCAGGTTCAACATTTGTGAATTTACTTTTTAGATATTTCCACAAAAAGCACAATGTAATCAATGGGGAAAATTGGCTCTTGACGCCCCATCTGGGAGTATGACATCATCACATCAGCTCAGACTGAATCTTACACTCATCACAAATCCTACTTTTTCTTCCTTATGAAGCTTTAAATGAAAGGCTCGTATGTGAGAATGATTTTTGATTGCAGTGTTGTCCTGGTTATGACGGTGGATAGAATGGACAGTAATGTTAGTGTTTTAATATTCCAACAATACCTTCAAATTGACCAACCTAAAGTACTTCAAAAACAGTTTCGTTCTTCTGCCCCACCCAAATACTCTACTCTAGTATAATCTTTAAATGTAAGTGAGTGACTATCTTCTTTTGCCTTTCTTATTATCACCAGCGCCATCTTTAAAAACACCTTTCCAATACTTTTCCCTTCCCCACAGTGAGCCCAGACTTTTCCTTATAATAAACCCGCGTGCCTGTCCCTTTGTGCTTCTGTGCAGACACCTACATGTGAACTCTCCCTCTCCCTCGGCGCATTCACAGCCCCCAATCTCATCCAAACGCCTTATCTTTTGGAATAAGAAAAGGCGGCTCGTCAGGATGGCACGTTGCGAGTGTGTGTTAGCGTGCGCGTGTTAGCGTCCCTGCTAGTGTGTGTGTGTGTGTGTGTGTGCGTATGTTAGCGAGCGAAAGGCAATGTGCATTAGTGCGATTACAATATCAACCCAGTCCAGATGGAGGCAGGAAAATAAACATTGAGCAGGGCATTCACGTCACACGTAGGAACAGTGGAGGAGAGAGAGAGGGATGCTTGTCTGTCTGAGGATGGAAGATACACTGGGAGAAAGTTAATTAGTGACTCAATCCGGGTCTATGCACACTGCAGACGGCTAGAAGGCTCCTGTCTGTGTTTGCGGCTCATATGTTGAACTGTGTGATCCAATCAGCAGCGACAACTGATAACCTGCACAGCTGTCTCTCTAATTAATGACATAGGCATCATCTGCATAAGGAACGAGATTCAGGTTTTTACACCTCTCGCTGCCATGCGTGTAATACTGGAAGAGTCTATGTGGGAGAATGGTCCCTGATATGGTATTCAAGGGATTAAGTGGACAATGCCTGCCTTGTTTATACATTATTATAACAGCAATACATTTCATATTTCTGATACATGCAGGTTTAAAATGTTCAAACCATTTTCTCAAAACATGAAGAATTATATTTTCAAATTATAAGTGTGAATAAATGTTTGTATACATAATCTCCCTTATACTTTTTAAAATTCCATGTTAACAATAAGGTGTTGTTTTAAAAAAAAAAATCTATTCCTCTGCCCATACTATATATTTTGACCATTTAGATTACAGTAAAAACATGTGCTTTTTATTACTTTACAGCAGCTTTAACTGGATAACCTCAAACAAACACTTTCATTTATCCAGGTACGTTACTATGGGCTAAGCTAATGATACTGTTGTAGTTGTATTAACCTCCTCGGTTGAATTGGTTCTGGTTCAAATCCCTGTACCCACCAGACCGCTCCCTGCCGGCACCTGCAGTATAGCTTTCATGTTATCTGGAGTAAAAACACTCCAATAAAATCAGTTTGTAGTGCTCACAGTTGACTTTGACATTAAATAAGGACCAGTAAAGGCCAGCTCACAACCACAATAAAACAAAGAGCTGGCCCCTTCCTCGCGGCGCACACTACCTGCCTGGGCTTTGTAGAGCCGCTGCTGCTCTTTCATGGGTGATGAAATTCAATAAGCACAGAAGAGAACTGCCCTCTCGCTGATAACCATCAATGGGGCGATCGATCTGAGAGGGCACAGTGTGTACGGCTATGAGCGCTCACACTTCATCTATTATTCACACAGGGACTTGTAACAGACGGAGAAGAAGAACATCTTAAAGGAGAGGTGTGCCAGCTTAGGAAGAACATCTTAAAGGAGAGGTGAGCCAGCTTCAAACATACAAGGATATTCATTCTAGTCACTGTGTAAACATTATAGCATTATAGTCTTCTTATAATTTAGAAAAATATCTGTCTGTTAGGGCGTAATTTTTATTGTTGTTAGCATAACTTGTTTTTTGATACTGCATCACAAATCTTGCGTTAATTCTACTATACCACTCAGATGCTTTTTAATTGGATAATAATAATAATAATTATTGGAGAACAGAAGTGCCATGAACCAAATTGCATTACTACCGAAGATAAACAGTTGTCAAATGCTAGCATGTTGACTCTGCATCACTTATTCACTGTACAAATCTGGACACCATCCAAACATCTGTGTCATGAAGCATTTGGCAGTGGCCCACAGCCTTTATGGGAAATTACTGTTTTTTCCCCTTCAAGATAATTTTATTAACATTGAATTTCAAGAACTAAATAAAAAGCCAACCAATATTTTAGCCGGTGTGTGTAGCATAATGCGTTTGACCCCTCTCTCTCTGGGACAGGGAGGGAACAGGTGTGAGGTAATAGGGTCCACAGATGGGCTGAGGATGCTGCAGAGCCTGGACCACAGCACAATAGCCCAACACACACATACTATGTAATGGCAATGATAACTCGCACACAGCATTTGGATTCATTCACTTCATCATCTGCCTTGTTTACCTTTCATTTAGGCCACTGTGTGTCCATGGCGCCTTTATCTCCCCAAACACACACACACCAGGTAATAGTCTTTTCAGTCAACTTAAAAGGAAGTCCCGGTGGCTAAGGCGAGGAAATATAAGGCATGCCATGATAAAGGATGTAACCAATTTAAGGACCATGACCACTGCAGTAAGGTTTGGTGAAATGAACGCAGAGGCACACCAGCAGCCAAGGTAACGCAATCTCATAAACACCAATAACATAATAAATAAAGGTCGCATTTTCAGCTCTGAGGCACTGAGCTTTGGGGCTTTATACATTGTAAATATGCCTCAGACTCCTGACATAACCACGAATAGAATCTGTTTACAACTTCACAGTCTTAATATAGAGATACTGATAGAAAGTCCACCAGACTGATCGTGACAGCTCTGAGGAGTGTTTTCAAATTACCAACTGGAAAACTTAAAAATCTCCTAACTCTTTCCACGGCTGGAATTAAGAAGAAAGGAGGAGAAATAGAAGCCACGTCTGATCTGAGACACAGTGAAGACAGGTTATTTTCATTCCAAGGAAAAAAAAAATACAAAACTGATCTATGTTGGAACAAGCTGTCATTTATAACTTTAACAGGCCTATTTAATGTGATTATTGGCCTAATAATTCGTTTATTTTATTAACCACTTTTGGATATCTTTATAATTCAGTCTGATTAATTTGTGAAGGGCATACCATACTATAACAATGTCTTTTTGAGATATGAATGTGTAATAGGCGATGCTACAATATCACAAATGAAAATGACATTTGAGACCCCGCTGCTGTAAAACTTCTGTTGACAAAACAAGCCATACAGACATCGCTTCACGTTTGTAACAATAATCACTTACAGGTAGCCTATGCGTGACCAAGGAAAATGTATCTGACAAACAGAGATAAACAGAGAGCACTTACACTGCAAGGAGGTAGAAATTCCCACCATGCGGCACGCTGATGTGAGGGGGCTTAATAATTTCCAGTCCGGGTGAGAGTCCACGCTCGGTCCCCTTCTCTGATCCCCGGGAGCGCGAACCAGAGTCCGAACACTGTCTCCCAGCTCTGCGCTCTTGGAACAATCAGGAAAACAAGCCGTACAAGAATGCGCGCACAACTGAGTAGTGGTCAGTCACCGGGAGCTTCGGGATGGGAGAGTAAGAGCAGCGTAAGAGGAGCGAAAGAGATGCAGAGGAATGATGCAGTCTGGCTCGTTTTTGTCCAACCGGTCCAGCGCAATTAAAATAGTGGTCTGTTCTGGTGAGTTTAAGTCACGAAACAAACGGCGAACGAGGCGGTGGTCCGTGTCCCGTGGCTGTGGGTGCTGTGGAGAGGAGTCAGTGGGTGCTGTGCAGAGGAGTCACTGCGCTCTGCCTCCAGTCGGCGGTGCGCAGCGGAGCCAGGTGGCGGGGGGCGTGGCCTAGAGCGCGCACCCGGAGAAAGGGGCAGAGAACGCATCTGTTTGTCCTAAAACAGGTTGGAAAATGCACTGCAGGGTCAAGCCAAGACCAAACGTATTTACTGTTGTGATTTGTTACTGTGGCTGCAGCTATGCCGAGGTCTACCATAAGCTTAGAGTTGTATTGTTAAAGGAGTTGCACGGTTTTTACAGAATTTGGTAAGTGGATCACAAACAAACAAAAACATCACGAAAATCTGAAAATAAATTTGAATGAGTTCTGTAGAATTTGAAGGTATTCGGTACCTTGAGTGAAATAAGTGAATCTTGTTTGGATTTATACAACATTTTCTTGGAGAAAGACAGCATTTACCCCTGAACTCAAAATGGTTAAAATAAATGATTTTTTTAATGGACAAATAATCTTGACGCATCCAGTAACAGACAAAATGAAATGTTTGCATTAGGTCTTTTATTTAGCCTCTTTTCTCTCCTCTATATCTCCACAATCAGCAGACAGAGTGCCATGGACAAGAACCAGCAGCCTGTGTGATAGTGTATGGACAGAAGTAGGCCTTTGTGATGCATGTCTCTGCCCACACCCCCACACTGCTGCCCTCTCCGTCTCTCCTCTGAACAGTGCAGTCAGCCCAGCCGCAGTAACCTAGAGGCACAAGACTTTCCCCTGCCATCTGGAAGTCATCTCGGAGCAGAGCCAGGGAGAGCACGAGGCAGAAGCTACACTAATAACAACTGGTCCACTCGAGCTGCTCAGCTGAACAAGTCATGCACCATCGCCTGTTCATAACATCTCATAAACATCTCACTCTAGTCCAGGACATGGGCTGGAGTCTGCCATGTGGTGGTCATTAGGACAAGAAGCTGCTGCTTTTTCCAACACATTTTTCTGAATAAATTATTTATCCAGGCAGCGCAGTTAATATCTTTTGTTTGCCTGTTAGTATATTAAAGGTCCCAAAATGGACTCTTGTGAGCTTTAAGTCATGTTATAATGTTGCTACTCCAACAAAAACAAACCCAGTTTTGTTTCATTCACACATGTTTGAGTAACCCTTATTATTAGTCCTGTCTACATCTCCAAAGCTCCTTTTACCTTTATTTCAGTAGAAATTGGCAATTCAAGGGCTGAAATTATCCAAATGATTCTAGTGGAAGTGTATGAAGTTTAAAAACACAGTGGAGCACTTCCTGTATCACCACATGACATCACAAGGTGGAACGGTATTTTCTGTTTGCAAGAAGAACTCAGCCAAAATATGCAGAATTTGTGTGTTAAACATGTTAATGAAACAAAACAAAAATCCAGGTATGTTTGTGATGAGGAAACCACATTATAACATAGATCAGAAAATAGCGTAACATGGGCCCTTTAATGTTATTCATTTGTATACTGACCATTTTTTAACACAAATGTTGCTGCATGTGATTGACAGATTACTGCTCCATGTCGTGTTGTCTTCATCATTATTATACAAGAATGAAACATGAGCAATGCTAGGCTTGGAGTTGACGATGGTCACATTTAAATGCCAAGCCTACGGGGTGAGAGGGTCTGTGAATCTGCAGCGTCTTATACGTATACAGTCGGCCTTTATGCAAACACCAAAGGGCCGGTGATAGGTGATTAACAAGGAGACTGAAGCTGCTCCATATAATTGAACGACAGCAGAACTTGGTCACTGATGAACTTGTGATAAAAAAGGTCTCAGAATAATCAGCGCATCACTTGTTTTTCATGGGACTGCACTGTAGCGTAATCTGTTTTGTTATATATTTTGCTATATTTCTTTTCTTTCTCTTGACAAGCATCGCCTGATTTTACCTGTGATTTTTTGGGTGAAATTTCAGACTGCATTTTGCTTATCTTCCCTGACCTTAATGATTACGATCATATCTACCCCGAGGAACACTTCCTTCTGTGTCTCCTGTCTAATGCTCCGAGAACAGAGAGAGCACTATCCACACAGCTCGGATAGTTCCCAGTGCGCTCAGGGGGGGAGATGATGCCATTAACGGCAATTGTTAGCAACTTTGCCATTGTGCATTACGTTCCTTAACTTCATCTGTGCCTGTGCGCGCCACTGTCTTCTGCAGGATCCAGCGGTGGCTTTTGCATCGTGCTCTCAGAGGGAATATGGACACACAGTCTGCTGCTGCACTCTCACTCGCACAAAATGAGGACTCCATTTGCACTCTGGTTCCTTTTGTTGAGCGCGCACAAAGGCAGTTGGCTATGGATATATATGTGCTGAATAGATAAAGAGGCCGATTGAAATGGAGGTGAGACACAGACAAGGTGTGTATAGCTCTCATTCAGATGTGAGGGAGGTCAGAGGAAGATTTATACAAGAAGACACTGACTTTGCTGCAGTCTGTAATGCGCAAGAAGATTTGAAGTTACTCTATTTCAAGTAAGGGGAGTCACTTTAATCTGCGGTGGCCCTTAGCATTTTTATAGGAATAAGTATGGGAAGAAAGTAGGCACTATGTCTACACTTATGGTTTTTCTGCACAGCCACAAGGCATTCCAACATGTAGTGATTTGCATGTGTATTTTAGGCATATATGAGCTATCTTTCTGGCACAACCCTTTAATTTATCTGCGCTTGGGACTGTCACAAACACCACAGTGGCCTGTCCTGGATTGACCAATAACCACCCTGAGAACTGTGTAATGGAAGTGAACAACCGCACAAACTGCGAGGTTATCGGAGGTTGTCTGTCTGCGCCTATTTGTGGTCCATTCTCTGGGAGCGACTTCTCTCATGACAATCACAGTGAAACATCTTGACAGCCGGAGGCGCTGGGATAGGCGCTGAGGAAACCTGCGCGGGGCAAAGAGAATGGCCCAGTGCTGCTTGTGTGTGTGTGCTGTGATAACGGTGTGTAAAGCAGGAAGCCCAGTGAGCCTGTTGTTGCTGCGGGGGTTCCTGGAAGTCAGCCGCCCCAGTGCTTTTCGGCGACATGCAAAGGCACACACACACTCACAGGATACCTCGCCTCCAGAAGGGAAAAACATGCTGCGTCCGATACATGTGCACACGGACCAGACGGCTTCCTGCTCCCTGCCACCTACGGGGCGGCCACCTGCGGCACACATCCACAATAACTTCAACAGTGAGACAAATATGAAGGAGTTGTCAATAAACACGGAAGACCTGTAATTATGTGGCACTTGATCAACATATAGCTATAGCCCAGAGGCAGAGAGAGCGTCAACATCCCCCACCGCTCCACTGAGCACGGACTGAGGAGGGGAAGTGGTCAGGTGTTGTGTAAAAGCAACAGTAAAGACACAGGTCAAGAGAGGGGTCACACGCTTAATGAGGAGCTATGAGGTGTATCAAGTGGGTGCGGCAAAATAGGTATACAAGAGTTTTGATTTCACACGTTTTTCTTAAAGTATAGACACAAAAATTAACAGATCATTTCATATTGCTAACATAAGATCAACTAAAACAAAGAAAACAAAAGGGCTAATCAGAGTATGGTAATAGGAGTTCACACCTCAAGTTAGTTCAATGGACCAATAAAAAATACCCCTTACTTTAATCAACTAGGGTGTGGTTTCAATGTAGAATGAAATATAAGGCAGTGACTTACCAGAGCCCTGTCAGAACTGAAGAAGCTACTTTGATGTTTAGCAATATTTAATCATTCTTCAAGTTTTGTCCAGTTGACAGAATTCATTCATCATGCACAGTGGGAAAAGTAATTAAAATGTTTTCTCATCTAAGAGTACTGCTACACTATAAAAAATACTCAAAAGGGTTAAACGATTTTTTTTATTTTTTTATTTTTTTCAAAAAGTTACTCAAGTAAATGTACTTGAGTAAATGTAACTGAGTACTACCCACCTCTGCTTTTGTATGGCGTTGGCCTGTTGAAGATCATCTGAAATATTTTAATCTATAACTCACACTAGTAAATTAATCTAGGCCTCCTTCTGTTTGAGTGTTGTCATGGAGTGAGGAGGAGGTGGAGTCCAGGTTGATGGGAGAATTTTCAAACCCACAGTTATAGTAGAAGGCATACATTAAAAATTCTGGCACTGGACATAAATAGACGTGTAACAGAGACTTTCACAGCCCTCCAAGATCAACATCCAGAGCTGGAGATTTACAGCAAAATACACCACGCTCTAAATGGACAATTCAATACTTTTTCTAAGAAGAGAAATATGTTCAGCTTCTCACTCCATTGGTTTAACATGTGACCTCCAAAACTTTCCTATTCATGCTGAAAACCCATTTACACAAATGTGAAAAGCAAGTTTTTCAAGGTATTATTTTCCGAAATAGATTCAAGGTAGACACAGAAGTTAAACGCAAAAGAAGCACAAAGTAAACAAATCATTTTTAAATACTCTGCAAGGTTAATTAGTTGGCATGCATACATAATAAGAAATATTTTGTTAACAGACTCAGTTATAATTTCTTAAAACTGTTTTCTCCTCGCTGCCTTCATTATAATTCTATTGACATTTAAAAATTACAGGAAATGAATGACAACATTCTAAAAAACAGCAACTGTGAAAAAAAAAATGTAGAAAATCTTGAATGAGGCAAAGAGAGAGAAAAGAAGCAATGCATGATGGGATAGAAACGGTATTGCACCACCTTCTAAAGAGTGTAGTCAATACAACTTACCATTAGAGAACACCAAAGATATCAGAGTGTCTCATTTGCAGATTAGAATAAATCCACTGGATTATAAACAGATACCAGTGATCATTAAAGGACACATATTATGCAAAATTGTCTTTGCAAATTGATTTTTTGACCATGTTATATTGTTGTTGCCTCCACAGTCGTCTGCTCTGAGCACTCAAAAATGCTTTGTTTACATTTTGCCCAGATTGTTGCATCACATGTAAAAATCCAGACTTTTCCAGTTCCAATTTTTAAATCCATGAGCCATCTCTGGACTTGTTCTGTAGTTAAATTGTCTTCACAACAAACCCATGGCTCTATTAGCTTAGCAAATACATGGTAAAAGATCTTCACTTGTTTCTTTTCTAATTGTTCATTCCTATGGCTGACAGCAGAGGGAGCTCCAACGGCTAAATACCTAATTGGAAACAGAGGTGTAACTTATTAAGTGTTTTCTCCAAATGTGGATATTATTTTAAGTTAGACAATGTAAAATACTAATGCCAAGGTGACCAAAAGCATGTCTGAAAGAGAATTAAAGTCACAAGAATTTTTAATACCAGTACCACAGTTTGAGAAACACTGATAAATAACGAATATGGTAAAAATAAGGGAGTCTCAAAAAACATCTTACATAGGGTCCATTTAGCAGCGGCCCTGTGCAAGACCAGCTAATGTGAACGACAACCAAAGATCAGACACATGACTGCTGTGCTGCCTATAGTGTACTGGGATCCACAGCACTCGTTCTCCACATGCATTTGAAGTGAACACTTAAAAACATATCTTCTCACTCCACTGACACCCTCTTCCTGTTCTTTTTGGTTGAGGGTATTTTGGAAAAGTTGACAGACAGTCGAAATGCTCCCTCTGTTCTCTGCTCTGACACTATAATGTGTTTTTTATAGCCCGCATAGAGAGAGCATCTGTAAGAGGAGGAGTGATTTTACACTGGGGATGATGGGGGGAATAAATTTGCAGGGACGTGACCATGTTTGAACAACTGGAAGTGCACTCAGTCAATAGGACCTCAACAATACATGTCAGCAGGGTTTTCCAATGGAGTGGACCAATGGAAAACACAGACATTTGGAGGTTTTATAACTCTTAAAATATAACATTCATTTAACAGGTGTCTTTCAGTGTACTCAACCAGTTATGAGACATGATAAATAAAGATATTAACTAATGATGAAAAGATAAAAACAAGAAAAAACAATATTATGTACTTTTTCCCTTTAATGAAAACAAAAGTTCTTTATGTAACTATGGTTCTATGAATCCCGGATGACTGCCAAAGGCGGTGTTTCAAGCACTGAATGATTACTCTTTCACAGGTCAAGAATTTAATAATAACAAATTCACAAGAGAACTTCAGGTGACCTACGTGAGACTATATAGTCATGTGACTCCGGAAACATAGTCCTTTAATCTTCTTGAAGGCACGAGGATTCTGAGGGACACCTCCGGGGATTCATAGAACTGTAGTTGCATATGTAACATTCTATTTCATCCCTTTTGACCGCTAGAAGAGATGCTTCAAGCAATGAATGACTTGTAAAAACAAGGTCATGAGGAATCCATGGACCACGTAAAGAGCCCCATCTTATCAAGTCAAAGAATGTCATAACACTCCATCAAGACGATGGGAGGACAGTAGAATCGGGCAAACAGGAGGCTGCAGCATAATCACATCTAGGAGAACCCTATGCATGTTGAATAGCATCTCACACCCTCATGCATCAACCGCCCCTGTGAGGCATAAGCATGTTTAGGCCTGAGAGTTACAATCAAACCATCAGCATGCCATCTACAACAGGACTCACTGACAGCCAGAGCCTGCAGTTCACCCACACGCTTACCTGAGGTCATGGTGAGGAGAAACACAGTCTCAAACGACAGCCACATAATGTCCACTTGTCAGTAGGTTCAAATGAGGAGCCCGCAGAGTCTCCAGAACCAGCGGACAGATCCCATGATGAAGCCACTGGCAGGCGGGTGGAGCTGTCTGGCATATTTCAAAAAAAGGGAAAGATTCTTTCATTCTTATTATTGCCCACAGTAGTACCATTTACGCCACACAACACAACAGACCTCAGAGACCTCAAGAGTTCCTGTAAAAACTCATCTCATCATCTCAGCATCTCATTCATGTCTTTTACACCTTTCATCAAATAGTCTCCACCTAGTGGTGTACATCCACCGTGTCAATGGTGCCCGGGCATTAGAGATCATATGTCCTATTCCCCCGCCACACTTGGAGAATGCAAAACCGGGCCCTGCAGTAGCTAAATCCAGGGTCTGTCCTGGAGGGGAGGTTTATATGATAAACCATGAACATGTTGTTCAAATGCACAAGAACATGCCTGCCTAAGTTCAGCAGAAAATGGCGCAAGATACAAAGCCACTAGCTCCAGAACATTTATATGTTCCTCGACAAAACTTGGGCCCATGTCTCCTGTACCACACAACCTTGCCATGTTGCAACTCAAACCAGATGGATGCATTTGTATACACAACTTCCCGCCATGGCGGAACTGAAAATGTCTCCCCTGACAGAAGGACATGCATCCAATATTTTTGCACTGTGCAGGTCAGTATCATGGACGTGTGTATCTGACGCAGCGACAGAAAGGACGTTGCCCTCACAGAAACCACATCCTGCTGAGCAGCACCCTGTTCGCCAATCCCTGGCCTGAATGCACTCAAGGAGAGCTTTAATGCGAGTGAGCTCCAAAGTAAGGCTTCGGCAAATCAGAGGGAGTTGAGGTCCCAGGTCCCTCAAACATAGCCAGGCGGTCAGCATTCAGGGATCTAGGCATAATGCAACAATTGATGCAAGCATTCTCAGTCAAACCTTCCCAAAGGTGGTCGACATCCAAATATATGGGGCATAAATCATGTTCATCGTCAGGTTGAAGCTGGATCATGCAAGCTCATGCAAGCACAGGGACTCCATGACAAACCACACAAAAACAAGCATAAAACTGTCAAAACCGATGGTAGATCAGGTTGAGCAGGTGGTTGATCATCAACTATATATAAATATATTATCCCAGAGAAAAAAATCAAAGTGAACAGTCATCACTGCTAAACTAGAACATACCACTGACGAAACAAAGTATTATGCAAGAGAACTGAACATGGCTTTAAAATAACAATGATAGCCTAGTAACAAAAACAAAGTCAAGCTGAACTGAAAACGGCAGTAACTATAATCAAGCTCCACCGAACACAGTATCGCTTTTAATCAAATAATGAAGAAAACTACTTAGCCTCAAACCACAGTAGTCAAACGTGCACCTCACCGGCATCAGGGAGTGACTAGACAACCCAGGTAGGGCATTCAATCAATTGATGCACAGCTTACGCAGCCCATGAGTGGCCATGTACCCAGACTGTGATACACTTCCAACCAGAGCCCATGAGACTCTAAAGGGAAAAAGTTGTTGAACAAAGCAGTATCTGAAGGAGCCATAACACACTTGACCTAAGCACGAGAAGAAAAAAAGGGACTATGCTTCTGGAGTCACGTGACTATATAGTCTCATGGGTCACCAGAAGGTCACTTGTGAATTTGTTGTTATTAAATTCTCGACCTGCGCGTGCGCAAAAGTGGTCATTCAGTGCTTGAAGCACCGCCTCTGGCAATCAGAAGGGATGAAATAGAACTGCATTACACTTTTATAACCTACCATAAAGAAATATGATAGAGGGCACACGCAAACAGTTCATGACAGAAGGTACGTTGGTAGTGTTCGTCCCTTTACCCAAAGGTTGCTGGTTTTAATCCCAGCTTCCACAGATGAATAGTGCTATTGTGTCATTAGGCAAAACACTCACCCCCAGTGTCTGTATACACTAGTGTAAGAAGGTCTGTGTTCCTGGTATGAGTGCTCATTTTAGGGAGTGTAGCAGAACACAAAATGCTTATATCAAGGAACCAAAAACAATGTAAACATCACAAGTGCAAAGTTCTTATTGTCGCAAAGTTCTTAAGTCAATACTTTACATCTGTGATCTCTACCTCAGTCTTTGTATACGTAAGTTAAATTGCTGCAATACATCCCATGTAAGCCATGGGTCCCACTCGATAGTTGCTAATCCCTTTTTTATAATGTCACTCTTTTGATGAATCATCTTCTGAGCATCTTGAGATCGGCTAAATCAATGTACAGTGAAATGCAATCGACAAGCTCTTCTTCAGCTCAGAAAGCAATTAACCAAGAAACGCTTGAGCCTTTGTCCCAGAAAAAAAATTAAAAAAAAACAACAACAAAACAACAAAAACATCCATGGTTTATTTATTCACAAGGACACTTTTAATGCCATGATAGAAAACCTTTCACCAGTTCACCAGACCAGCAAAATTATCTCTTATTTTTATGTTCATCTGTTTTATATGACTTCTTTTTAATATGGTCTATTACAAAGAATAACTGAAGGTAATTCATTCTAGAGCAAAGGAACACACAGCAGTGGTGTTAGCTTGAAGCAAATAGATATACTGTACTAATATAGGTCTGAAAATGTGTCCGTAACATCACACTGCTCTCTTCAGTGCAGCTCACTACAGTCATCACAATTCACTAGAAAATCCTCAGATGATAAAAGGACACACATTTTAGCTTTCAGTTGGAGTTTTCAATGTTGTGCTTAACTTCATAAAAAGAGACTGCAGAACTGTAAACTTTGAGTCCAGAAATACACAGGAGTAATAAAAGAGGATTTTTTTTTTTTTTGGGACACAGTAGAAGGATGATTAATCATGTCATTTATTGCTCTAATGTTTAGACCCTGAACACAGAAATATTCAGGTTCAATGCCAAGTACAAATCTAATGGCATTAATTCTACAACGCCTTTAATTCTACTCCAGAACCAAAAATGATAGAACTCAGTATTCTGGAAAACAGACTCCTGAACATTGGCACTTTACTTGATTTGCAGAGACGTTGCCATATTTATCTCGTACAGCTCAGTACCGCACTTTGGACACATTTTACTTTCATTTTCACATTGACCATAAGAACTCTAACTGTTTTAATATCACTCAACAAGTTACTTGTCCCACCCATACTCATGATCACATCCTGGATCTGGTTTGCTTCACTAGCATCACAGTTCACAACCTTTCCAGCCATAACCTTCATATCTCAGACCACTCAGTCCTCACCTTTGATATCAACGTACCCATTACAGCTCCCCAAAAAACCCTAAAAGAGTCTTTTTCACACACACTGCCCCTGGTACACCCCTGAACTCCACCAAATGAAATCCCATAAGCACAAGCTTGAGAGACTGGACTCCAGTAACCCCAAATCCTTATTCTCCACAAGCAACAAATGAACAACGACACCATCGTTCTTCACGGTAACAAAATGCAATAGTTTCCTGTCCTTCTTACCATTACCCCAGTCTCCCTTCAGCCCATACAACCCCTGTTTCTGACCCGCTTCCCTCTAACCCCTAACACCACTCAGCAGCTTTCTCATCTCTCCCCTATTACTCCTGTACAGCTCACCAAACTTCTGTCAGGCATCAAAACTCCATCTTGGCCACTAGATCTTGGTCCCTCCCCTCCCTTCAAAGCATGTCTCCCCACCATGTCTCCCTTAATCACAACTATCATAAAGTCTTCTCTTATCACTGGCTCTGTTTTGCAGTCTCTCAAGCTGGCATCCATCACCCCGATACTCAAAAAACCTGTTCTTGACCCCAACAAACTTCTGTCTCAGCACTCACTCCATCCTCACTCATCTGAAACCTTGGCATCTTTCTCGACCCCAACATCTCATTTGAATCCCGCTTTAAACAAAAAACCCAGACTGCCTTTTTCCATCTAAAAAACATTGCCCGACTCCATCCATCACGCACTTTCTCTGCTGTTGAAACCTTAATCCCTGCATCCTCCAGAATCGACTGCTGCAACAGCATCCTTTACGGCACACCCTTAAAAACTCTAGTAAATTACAATACATTCCAAACTCCGCCTCCTCACACACACATCACCCCTGTCCTCCAGAACGTCCACTGACTCCTCATCCCTCAGCTCATCCACTTCAAAGTCCTCCTCATCACTTTCAAAGTCCTCCACAACTAGACCGTCACCAACCTCTCAGACCTGCTGCACCCCCACACTCCATCCCACTCCCTCCGCTCCTCCGACACCAACCTCCTGTTCCTTCCCTGCAGGACCAAGCTCCGAACCTGGGGAGACAGAGCCTTCTCCATCACCGCCCCCACGCTCTGGAACTCACTACCTCAGCAAATCCGTGGCTGCACTGAACTCTCCACCTTCAAGAAACTACTCAAAACCCATCTATTTAGAACTTCTTTTAATGTTAAACCTGCTTTTATAATTATTCTAGATTTTGTCTGCTTTGCCTTACCCTGTTTTTTTTAAATGTACTTTTTAATTATATTCTTTGTGCAGCGTCTTTGAGTGTCTAGAACAGTGCTATATGAATAAAATGTATTATTATTGATATGAAGCTATCGGTCACATGATAAGGTCATGTGATCTGGTCATGTGATCAGGTCATGTGATACAGACAGAGCTGTGGTGCATCCCTAGCTGAGGCCCTTCTCGCTCTGGACACTGTGGGAAACATGCAGGGGGATGGCACAGCCTGACTGCCCTTCTGATGGATTAGTGCCAGCCAGGGGTGTCCCCTAATACAATTTACACGGGGGCACTGGAGCATGGCACAGGTGCGGCCGAGCAGGTGGACCACACGGAGACCGGGGGAAGGTGGGATGGCACATAGAGCGAAGTGTAATTAGATTTTGAATATAAAGCTATTCATTGTTCTTAATCCATAATTACCATGTGTTTGGAAAGCCATTTGTGCATTTTGATATTTAGCTAGTAAATACATTAAACATTACATCATATTTAGTTCAGAGTTATGCAATATTCTATTTCCCTTGTTACAAAACAAACAAATATTTAACACGTGTGTGTTGTTACTTTTTAAATGAAACTTGTCCTATCATGACTTCTTCCATGTGTTAGCATCAGTGGTATAGGAACCGTCTGTAAGAAGAGACATGGGCTGAAGTTGCTGAACGATGGTTAAAATTAGGTCAGAATTACCCCTTGCTTGTTACAATGGAGCAGACACAGTGTGTTCCCGAGTAAATAATGACTTTTTAAGCAGTTGGCTACAACACTTTCCTTGTTAACAATAACTCGGTGTAAGCATGATTGACAAGAAGAAATGCCTTAATGGCTTATGTTGAGCCTAATGCCGCAGTGTTTCCGCCTTTAAACACGCCACAGCGCAGCGAGGAAGGCAGGTTCTACGAAAAGCACAAATATACACATGCGCACACACACACGCACACACACACACACACACACATACACACACACGCGCACACACACACACACACACACACACACACACATGCACTTGTCATTAGTGCGGTGGCAGGGCTGCAGGCAGAGCGGCCCTGTAGACGTCTGCAGCCTCACACCAGCCATTTGTCAGGAGAAAACAATTACGGGCGAATGATCCATCCCATTGGTTTTAATGAGTACAGCCGGGTCACCGTGCCCACACGCACAAGGTCACGCACACTGACACTCTCTGAAGTCACATTACAAGCCATCAGTGTACAACATATACACATACACA
>KN476978.1:0-14109 GCA_000787095.1 Periophthalmodon schlosseri | reverse complement strand
CTGTTTTCTTCAACTCCAAAGGCAACACTCAACCCTCCTATAGCCAGGTTTGTTCTCTTTTTTCCTGTCAAAATGGAAACAACATCGTACACGTATGTTTTGTTAAAGCAGCAATCCCACATGGCTATACTGAAATTTGTATTTATGAATTTGATGCTAGGGATGTCAAGATGTTTTGCTTCATTGATAATTGTGTTGTTCAAGTCAGGTAATGAGTATAATGGTCATAAATGAGTAGTTTCGATTCAATATGCTTCAAAATAGTAAGCGTACATGTAAAGAACTTATGGCTTTTTATGTTTTTGATTCAGAAGGTTTCATTTGTTTCTATAGCAGTTCTGATGTATTAGACAGTGTGAATATTTTGTTTGGTTTGGTTGTGAATAATCCTCAGTGCAATGCTTCATCTCTCAATAATTGGTCTAACAAAATGTGATATCTTGACATCCCTATAGTCACCTGGGACTCTGAAATTCACCCTCCACTTGTGTTTTTCTGTTAGGGTTACATTGGGAGAGTGAGGAGCCATAAGAGCAGCTTCCCTCCCACACGTCCTTGTGCAGAGCTCACCTAATTACACATGCAGACAAATTACAGCCATCTCCAGAGATGAATCTTCAGTCAGCACTTCAGCGAAAAATGCTAATCAAGTCATATAGGCCTCATTCTTCTGTCATATAGGGCTCATTCTTCTGTCAAGTGGAGTCGTTTTCTGCCTTTTCCACCGCGTGTCATGCTGTGGCTGCTTAAAAAGGTTTTCTTAAGCTCAAATGTAAAATACAAGTCAATAGTCACGTTTTTATATAGCGCTTTTACACCTTCAAGGCACTCAAAGCTCTAATTGTTTTCCATTGTTTAGTTCTCAAATCTAAACAGAGATTCTCCTAATTGTGCTAATAATCCTTGTATTGAATGTGCAATGTGTAACTTTTTGATGTTGTTTGCGATGTTGTTGTTGTTGTTCAGTTGTTAGAGTGTTTGGCCACTGATCCGAAGGTTGGCGGTTCGAAATCCGCACTCACTCGTTGGTTGAGCCGTCAAATCCGCTGACCCACAGGTTGGCGGTGCGATGCCAGCTCCCACAGATGAATGCTGTCGTTGTGTCCTTGGGCAAGATACTTAACCCACCTCGTTCCCCAGTGTCTGCGTACACTGGTGTATGAATGTGTGTGTGACTGGGTGAGTGGTTCCTTGATGTAAAGTGTTTTGAGTGCCTTGAAGGTGGAAAAGTGGCATATAAAAATGTGACCATTTTGCCTGGAACGTTCCACAGTATAGCATTAAACATAATGTATTTTACATTTATTTCATTATGGGTGTTTAATTGCTCAAAATCCCTTGAAAAAAATGTATTCCTACAATGAGCGAGGTCGCCTTTCTAACCTTTCACTTGCTCGTCTTCGTGGAGATAAGGTTCTTGCCATTTGGGACCAGAAATGTTACGCAATGCACCGTTAACCACATACTAGAGAGAAGAGATTTAACTGGTGGAAAGGCGCACCTTCTCTTAAATATTTGTAAGCATATTTATTCAGTAAAACGCTTCACAAACTCACAAACCATGGTAAAATAATCTCCGCAAGTCTGTTCTGTGTAGAGATACTGTATAATCAACTGGTCTATTCAGTCTGTGTCTGCCTGCTAGAGCCGTTGGCCTTTGATTAATTCGTAGTTGGGTGCAGAGCTAACCTTGGGCTCCTGGATGTCCTTCCTTGCTCACCCAACCATTCTTCCACATACACGTAATGGTTAGTTGTTTTGGAGTTGTGGACTTTATAGATCCCAAGTGAGCCGCAGCGAGCTTACCATAAAAACAATACTCTCTCAGTGTAACCAAACCACAAACAGACACACAACACAACTGTATCGCTACATATTCATGTTCAAATGATTTTTCAGTTTTCTCTGTTTATTTGAATCAACTTGAACAAATTGATGTAAAGTCATGTGAAGGCTAAGCCCCATTTTCCTCTTTTAAAATTCTCTTGCTGAAATCCCATGTCTTTGTCACTGGAACGCTCAGAAAGTGAGTTAGTCTGAGTTGGAATGCAAACATATGCGCAGTTTCCCATTCCTGATAAATCCAGGGAATTAATTGGCAGATAACATGGGAGAAAAAAAAAATCATAATTTGCCTCATTGCTTAAACTGCTTTCCTCAACATTTGTGATATCAACATCTCCTGGGACTATTTCATTTAGCGACTGAAATAATTAGAATGTGAGTACTTGTGTGAGTAGAATGTGAGGTCCATAAGAATTACGTCATTACTGCCTCACGTATGATTTTGTGCTGTACTAACTGCACTGACCAGACCTGATTTAAAGCATTTTGCCTAACCTGGTCAGAGTATTTGGGAGATTGCCTGGGCCACTATGGTTCAGACCAATCTCAAGGCCGGATTGTGATTTGGGCAAAAGCTAAAGGTGAAGCGGCCAAATTAACCAAAACAAACATGGCGATGCCAATGGATTTAGGCAAAAATACAGACTATTTTGATTTGGAAAAAATGTGCAGTAGGAAACACTTTGCATTTGTGGATGGGAAAGATATCTGTGCTTTTCTGTATTTAACAAGAGTTTGATTTCTCGTTGTGGTGCTTCTACCAGTCAGCTAGTATTCATCATAACATTCTGTCTTATCCCATTGGTGAATAGAGATGAATGTGTTGAACTCACATTTGAACTCACATACAGTGTGCCTTCTTATGCCTTCTTATGTGTCTTTTTGTCTAATTGTTGTTGAGCACTTGTCAGTTTTAATTTTGAAAAGTCCAAATGACACATGTTTCAGCTTGCACCATTATTCTCAGACATATTTACTGTATCGGTCCCATTTGTGCAAGTCTGTCTGCTGTTAAAGTATGTCAAAAACATAAGGTCCTGCTGATCAGAGGCATCCAGACACTGAACCTCCTGCTCTGTTTCTGTTTCTACCATTCACTTTTCCCCTACAGGTTTAACACTCAATTAGAACATTCTGCTGATATCCAAATTTAGCCTTCTTCATTCACTGCTGACTAGACTTGAAAGTATAGTGCTGAGATTTTGAGAAAATGTATGGCTCTTTTTATATGTCTCCATTGAGACTGGCTTAAATTACAGAAGAAAGCAGCAGCAGCAGCAGCTAATGTCGTGCTGCATTTTGTTAGACAAGACAAGTCTGCTTTAAACTTTAAAATGGAGTATATTGAGTTGTATAAATCATCTTTCTCATAAATAAAAGAAAATGGTGTGACATAAAATAAAGCCGTTTGTTGTCCAGTTGGGTCTTATTGGACTGCACTACACAAGTGAATGAGTTTATTTCACAATGTTCATTGATTTCATAGAGAGACTTTTGTCTGCTCTGCACATAAGCTTTTGTTTACCGGCAGCCGCTCAGCCGGCGAGCAGCGGGGATCTCAAAGCAAGTCAACACTATCACAGCAGATGTGTGGACATCCTCGGCATGTTCATCAGAAAAATGGAAAAAAGTGTAAGCAGTGTGTCAGTTTGGTGCTATTCCAAAATGTGAATAATGAGGATTTGAAAAAGTAGCACATATTTGACAAAACTTTGCCAGTGTAGTACCACACTTTTTGTGACCTATTTTCAGTCTACAGGCAGTGCCAGCGCAGGTGCTTTTCACCTCTTAACAATAGCATCCGCAGTGTGCCGCGCTTGAACACAGCTAAACAAGTTGGTGTATTGAAAGACAAAGTGCCTAATCTCCTCTGGGGTTACCAAGCCTTTAATTATTCATAGATTAATAGAGTGTACAAATGTATGAGTCCCTAGATGGAGCTTTTCTGTCCAGTTGCTTTAAGGAGCTATTTTTCTTCAGCTGCTCACTAGAAAATGGAAAATGCTCTGTTTAAGGAAGCAGGCGTCTCATCAAAGAGATTTATTCACTTGGCCGAGAAAAGTTTGTATGTGAAGCCCAATACAAAGCAACACTTACAAAACAACACGTACAAACGATACAAATGTGTTTTTATATTTATTTTAATTATTTCGAAGGAAGCCTGAGGAAAAAAGAACAGAATCCACAAACTATAAATATATAAACAATCAACAGATCCCGTGCTAAATTCATATGGCCAAATTGGAAAGTGCTGAAATAAACTGTGATTTTGAGAGTGCTGCACATTCAAAGCAGCTGGAACAATCAAAATAAATAAATACACACACCACTCAGGCTTGTGTATCTTGCATATGCAATGGCACAAAGTAGTGGTGGGAACTAAAAAAAACATGGGATCTTGAAGTCACAAATCCAACTGAACTTGCTAACTGAGTCGACACTAACCACCAAACACTAACCAAACACTAACAAAACACTAACCACCAAACACTAACCAAACACTAACAAAACACTAACCAAACACTAACCACCAAACACTAACAAACACTAACCCACCAAACACTAACCAAACACTAACCAAACACTAACCAAACACTAACCAAACACTAACCAAACACTAACCAAACACTAACCAAACACTAACCAAACACTAACCAAACACTAACCAAACACTAACCAAACACTAACCAAACACTAACCAAACACTAACCAAACACTAACCAAACACTAACCAAACACTAACCAAACACTAACCAAACACTAACCAAACACTAACCAAACACTAACCAAACACTAACCAAACACTAACCAAACACTAACCAAACACTAACCAAACACTAACCAAACACTAACCAAACACTAACCAAACACTAACCAAACACTAACCAAACACTAACCAAACACTACAAACAAAACACTAACCACCAAACACTAACCAAACACTAACAAAACACTAACCAAACACTAACCAAACACTTACCATCTATTCATCATCATCTTTAAAATGTAGCCCATGCAAATGTAATGTACATGCCTATTTAGAATAGCTTTACCTCAAGACTCAAAGATTCAAGAATAGATTGAATGTTGACATCTTGGAGGGTAATGTTTGGTAAAGTACCAGTTTACTCCTACAGTTATAATGCCACACCATAATGCTGCTTGCACTAATTACAGTAAAAATGGCCCTGTTCTATTTAAGCGCTCCAGTGGGTCGCTACAATGTGAAACCAGCGCAGCGGCACCAGAGCTAAATGGAATTCATCCTTCATTAACTTTGCCAATCCCACCTGCGCTTTTCAGACTGTGACGTGACAAAATGTCTGCTGTCTCTTTGCCTCCCTGACCTTATTTCAACTTCGACA
Organism: Periophthalmodon schlosseri; assembly: GCA_000787095.1. Lineage (NCBI taxonomy): Eukaryota > Metazoa > Chordata > Actinopteri > Gobiiformes > Gobiidae > Periophthalmodon > Periophthalmodon schlosseri. The sequence goes on along the minus strand of KN476978.1, from coordinate 8,899 downwards.
AAAAACTAGACGGAAAGGATTTCAAACAGGAGCCGAGCAGCATCCTTCGTCATTGTCTCTCCTGCTGCCTGAGTATCATTATCCGCATCATTACCGAGTGTCGACGCGAGCTTGAGAAAAACTGAATACATGCTAATCTTCCACATCACCACTCCAAAGTAAACAACAGGTGCAGGTGAGGAAAAAAAACGCTTATGTAGATGGATCACACATTTGGAAGAAAGCGTCCAAGATTGCCAGGTCTCTCTCTGTTCCTCCAGCCCGATTTTCTGTGTCAGATACGTCGGCGTATGAAACCTGTAGATGCTCTGACAACACAGCATCCGTTATCAGATCATTTTCCGTGAGTTTACCTCTCTCTTGCTCAAATAAGCTGCACGCAAAGTAGTTATATTGCTCTTAAGTCTCTGCCTATATTGTTCTCATATACACCCACCCACAAAGACATGTAAGTGGGAAATACCTTAATCCTAAAACTTGGATTAAATGAAAAAAACAAACCAAAACAAGTAAACAAACATATACTTTTAAAAACATTACAGATTTATAACTCTAGCTTAACTTTACTTTGTCAGTCAATTGTCAAGTGAGTGATTCTTAACTGTCAAGTGAGGTTTGCATTCTTTCTATTGTATTATATTGTATTTATTTACTTATTTCTCGCCAAAAATAAATCTTACCAGCTTCAAAAATGATATGTATACCAACTCGATCTACATGAGGATGCTAGATGCTAAAAAGTTCTTCATCTAGAATTTTTTAGCATCATTGTTGAGGTTGAAAATATGAACTGTAGCCTCGGAAGGGCGGCCGACGGGAGCTGTTTTTGAGTTTGTCCTGTCTGTGCAGATGACAACAACTATTCTTAGATTAGTCTTGTTTTCCCATTAAAATGATTGCGAATAAGAGGCTCTTGTTGCTGATTATTAATTGGCATGGGTGTTTTTCTTTTGATTTATGTCTAATTGTTTTTCTTCTCTCCTTCTACCCTTTACAAATTCACTTCCTTTTTTTTATCCTCTTGTTGACCTCCAGGGAGATGTTTCTGGTCTGTGCTTTTCACACCTACTTACATAATCTGAACTCATTTCGTTTATCTGTTGAGACTCTTGTATGTTCTTTCTTGCAGTACAGAATAACACTCAGATATTACCGATTCACATTTTGGTTTTGACCTTCTCAATATTTGCACGTCTGAGTGTCGCTGACCGTGTGTTCCAGGAAGTCTCAACCTTTTACATCTTAAATCTTATCATTTTGCCAAAAAATAACCAAAAATCTTATGATAAATTGATAAGTTGAATAGGCCTGCTTATTATTGTCATCATAGTGGCTTTACTGGCTTATATCCATGCTCCCTCTCTCCCATAATGTAAATAGCCGTGCATTTAAAAGCATTACATTATACTGTCTGTGTGGTTTTCATGATTTCACATTAGAACTTAGAGAAAGAGGAAAATTATAAGTAATACACATACACGAATTGTTAAAATGCCACAGTGCACCTGTTTTATCACCTTGATTACCCGCACTGTAATTTGCAAAAATATCAGAGCAAAGAATTTGACAAGACAGGTGAAAACAAAAGCCCCACTGCTGCGTAAAAATACAGTTGAATTAGATCGAAAACGAGGACATGCCACATACTCTTGTGTTGTCCTTGTTGCCGTACTGACAGAGGTGAAGTAATACGTTTGTCCTACTTTGGGTTTCCATAATGGGCTAATCTCATATGTCTTGTTTGAACACAGCTATAAAAAGTAGTCCAACGACAACATCTGGGAATGGGATTTGGGGATAACTGTCGGAGCAAGTTGTACAAATGCACTTAAACTGTTAATGGCTTTGGCTCACAATGGATGAGACTCGTAATTAAAGAGTTTTCTCATATGGGCGACAGTAACTCGGTTGGTAGAGCGTTTGTCCACTGATCTGAAGGTTGGCAGTATGAACGTGTGTGTGAATGGGTGAGTAGTTCCTTGATGTAAAGCGCTTTCAGTGCCTTGAAGGTGGAAAATATAACAAATATAAAATCTGACCGTTTACCACTTACCGTATGTGTTTTTCAGGCTGTGGGTCTCGATGAAAGGGCGACGAGGGCTGGTCCTGCCGTCTGCGACGAGAATTAACTGGCAAAAAGTTGTGCACGCCCAATATGGTTTTGGTAATTTCAAGCAACTCTGCACTCGGATAGACAGAAATGAATGACTCTTTGAATGACTTTTGCAAAGGGATGAGGTACAATGGCAATATAAAAGTGAAATGAACTGAACTTATTGTAAACATTTATAAACGTAACTCCAGCAATGATCCAACCTGCTAAAAGTTGTAATGAATTCCTGAACACACTCGATTACTACAACAGAACTACTATCAAGTTTGTGTACGAACAAGCAGTGGTGGAAGAAGTACTCAGTTTTGTTACTTAAGTAAAAGTACTGATACCAGAGCAAAAAAAATACCCAAGTAAAGTAAAAGTATCACTGGAAAACATAAGCAAAAGTATTTAAGTACCTGTTGTGTGTTGTGCTTAAAGAGTAAAAAGTATTTCGCGCAGGTTTTGAGATATAATAAAGCTTCAAATGTAGCGATTTTGATACAGATTTCTGCTGAATTTAGTAGAACAGAAACAACTGAATCATCATTTTTTTTTAGCTGTTTTTATTTGTGTATTTTTGTTTGCTCAGATTATGACCTTGATAAAAATAAACCCCTCAGGCTTTTCCGCAGGTCTCAAACAATAATAAAAAGTTCAAAAAAGTAGTGGAGTAGAAAGTACAGATACCTGCTCTCAAATGTAGTGAAGTAAAAGTTAAACGTATCCAGTAAAGTATAGACACCTATATTTTTTTTACTTAAGTACAGTACTTTACCACTTTTACTTTGTTACGTTCCACCACTGCTAAGAAGCCTGACAGTCTCAGATGTGCAGCTATTCGGCAAAGTACAAACCATTTGAAAAGTCTTTATGTGCATTATGAGGTATGATTTTTCCCATCAGATAAACCGTTTAAACCGCCATGTGAGAGATCGCGCAGGTGTTTGAAAACTTCATGTGAATCACAGCAGGTGAGCCAAAAATAAGTACTTTAATTTGACACAATGGGTTTGCATGGTAACCTATAGAAGCACGCCCCCTCAAAACAATCATTTAAAGATTCCAACTTCTTCCCAAGTTTTATACATGGGAATTGAGACCTGCCAAGTCTAGACACGCAGCTCCTTACAACAGCCTCTGCACGTTTGATATAACTCCCTCTCCTCTCAACAGCGCCGCATATTTTTCATTTTTATTCAGCTAGCAATTTTCAGCTGCCTTTTACCGAGACAGAAATGAAAAACAATAAATAACAATGCTCGTAATGAAAGAACATGTAAGCACTGTGGGGAAATAGTAGTGGCACAATTGAAACGAGTTCAAACAGCTCATTTTACAAACACATTTCTATAAATATGAAAAATATATCGAGCTCTGAGGATGATCTGCCGACTCTGTAGCTTGAGTCATGTTTTTGAAATGACTGCATCAGATACAGCAGCTTCTCAAGAAGGTCCTAATCCAAAATAGAAATCTTTTGATCATATTCTGCCTTTTGGTTGTACAAAATGCATCTGTAAACATGAATTATTCAACTCATTCTCAGACATACACTTTCAGTCAAACGTTTGGACACGCCCTCTCATTCAGTTTTTTTAATTATGTTTACTACTTTTCTACATTTTATATAAATACAGAAGACATCAAATATATGATGCAAGATTTATGGAATTATGTAGCAAAAAAGTTAACTAACTCAATTAAATATTTTTTATATTTTATATTCTCTTTAAGGAGATTGTCCACACCTGCTCGCGGCTGCTGCGTGGCCTTTGTGTCTCACTTGTGTCAGTCCCTTTTATGTGTGTGTGGCTTTGTGTGTTTGAGACACTAGTTTACTCTTTGTTTATTTGTACTTAATATTTCTCTGGTTTTCATTTGTCATTCGATTCTGTTTATAGGCCTATGTGTGTTGTTGTTATTGAGACACTTTAGTTTAGTTGTTTATTTTCATGTACACATTTTAGCTCACTTTTGTTAACTTATCTTTTACATTCCTTTAATTAAATTACAGCTTTATTTTACCACCCCAAGCTGGGTCGTAGCAGGGAGTTTTGTGTAGTTATATAGTTTTAAATTCAACTCATTTTCATGTTTTACTTTGAAGAAATGGTCTACACTTCACAGGTGTGCGACGTCAGGGTCAAGAAATGCCAAAAGTGCAAACCAGTTCAAAGCAAAGGGTGGCTTTTTAAAAGTTTAAATCTCAAACAAGTTTTTAGTTATTTGGGGGGTTTATTTTTTATTTTATTTGTTTACTACATTGTATATGTGTCTATTCATAGTTTTGATGCCTTCAGTGAGAATCTACAGTATAAATAATCATGGAAATTAAGAGGAAAAATAAATTATTTTTATTTTTTATTTTTTCAGCCACTACCTTGTTAGGATCTGGAATTACTAGAACCTCAAACAAAAACAAGCACAAAGTTCTATTTATTTTCCGCAAACATAAATAGGGGAAATACTTTTTCCACATAGCTTCAGAAAGCGGTGCCATTATCCAACCCCAAAGTCATGATCGTTGTCAGTTAGAAGGACTTTAAAGCCCCGGTCCGCAAGTTTATTTGATTTGAATAAACTTACGGCAGATGTCAAACCGTTTCCCCTCGTCTCCCCTCACCTGGCCTTTGTTCATCCTCACCTGTGCTTCCGTAGAGTTACCAAGGCCCCTGCCGCTCATCTGAATTTTTCACCAAATCAACAAATTCTAGAGCGCAAACTATTAATGAAATAACTGAAATTTGTTCTAATATCACATAAATCTCACAGTGTACTGTATAGGGAGTTTTGTATAGTTTTAAATTCAACTTTCATTTTCATGTTTTACTTTTCTGAACATTTCCTCTGCCAAACTGCAGTGGTGAAATGAACAAGATGGCACTGAAATGAGTCAGACAAGGTTAAAAAGACTACTTGAGTTTCATACACAGCATTCATAAATATATTAAAGGGATTTTTTTTTTTTTTATCACACTGCTATGTTATACTTAATGTTTGCAAAATTCTGTCTTGTTAACTCATTTTTGTCCTTTCTCTCTATAGAATGAATGAACTGAAGCATTGAGTGATTTGTAAAACGTTTTGGCAGTGGATCCTTACGGGGTGCTCTACTTGGGTTTTTAAACTTCATACACCTTCACTAGAATCATTTGGTTAATTTCAGCCCTGGAAATGTAAAAGGTAGTTGTTAACTTTAAAACTACCACTTCATGACTTCGCAAAGTGGAAGAGAGCATTTTTAGCTTTGAAGATGTAGAAAAACTTACTCTTAAAAACACCACCGCATTATTTAACTGCAAATAAACGTAAAGTTTACAGCTATAAGACCATTTTCACTCACGTATTATGAACTAAAATATTATCATAGATTCATTGTTTCTCAAGCCGTCAGTCACGTACGAATTTCCGTATCATCACGCTCAGTTTATGTGGTTGTTCCATTTTGGCTCCTATAGCGTCTGTGTAAACCAGACATGCAATGATTGGATTATCGGCACCTTCAAGTACCAAAGTTAAATCATGGGAAGGCCGTATTGACTGTGCAGTGGGAGTGGTTATGGCCAGTCAGCACCTCTGCTCCTCTGCGGGCTCTCACACTGTGTGTCTATGTGGTGCCCTTGTCTCTAATAATGATGAACCAAGGATTTCTTGACTGCCTTCTGCCTCCACAGTGTTGGAGAATAGCTGTAAGTTAAATCCCATTAAGGTTTCATAATTGACTTTCTTTTCTATATAAAGGTAAGTGTTGTGCACAGATGGCTACAGGGCCCATATTACGCTGTTTTCTTATCTATGTTATAAAGTTGTATCCTCTTCAAAAACATGTCATTCACACAAACCCTGCATATTTAGGCTCTTCTCTCAAACAGAAAACACTCTGTTCCATACACCTTCATTAGAATCATTTGGGCAATTTCAGCCCTGGAATTGCCCATCTTTACTGAACAAAAGATAGCTGTTAACTTGAAAACTACCACTTCCTGACATCACAAGACAGAACGGAGCATTTTGAGCTTTGGAGATGTAGACAGACTTATGATAAAGAGTTACACAAACATATGTGAATGAAACAAAACACATCTCCAGGTGTGTTTTTGAGGAGGTAACAACATTCCAACATGGCTTAAAGCTCACAAGAGTCAATTTTGTGTAATTTAGGACCTTAAAAAATGGTAAAAAATTGACAATGCTAATATATATATATATGCTTATACATTCAATCATCTTACTTGTTTCTGTGTTCCTTGTTTGCCCTGTCCAAACTTTGGCTTACATTTAAATTCTATAACTCAATATTTTGGCACAAGGATGTGGCTTGGTCTCAGCTGCAAAGACAAGCACAAATATGTATAAATAATCAGTCATTTTTGAGATCATTTTGAGTATTCTTTTATATAGTATTCACAAGCCAAAACATTGAAACTTTTGTAACTCAGGGTTGTAGCTGCTTTGCATCCAATTTCAAATTCAGTGCCAGTGTAAGAAATGTCTCCTTATTTCCTCCCTGTGCATGTTACCAACGTATATGTGACTCAAGTAATTTCCCCACATCGGACTTTCATGAAACGGTTTTCAGATTCATGAATGACAACAATGCAATGAGCAGCTGTACAATAAGAGAACTGTCTCACGCACGTCGCGCTCACAGCAGTGTAGTTCTCCATAGAGGTAAATAAATATATCTCCGATTCACTGGAGCAGCCCTTAGCCTTCGGTCCTATACGGTATGTTTTATTGTGTTTTGCATAGAAATAGCTATTTAAAACTAATCTATTGCTATGGCTTTTCATGAATAATGGAGAATTTTACACAACAGACAATGAATACAATATGACATATGTAACAATCTCGTCTTTATAATGTTCACATGGTGGTGAAGACTCTCTCATGTGAACAAGTGTTTCTTCTTTCTCAATCAACCTAAAACCGTCCCTCATGTTGGTCCTCCTGCCCAAGAATATCGCTCAAGTTCTGGAGAAGGGTCCCCAGGTGCTGTTCCTGGTAAGTTGCCCCGGAGATGTTGGTTGGAGGTTGAAAGACAGGTCAAGTGCAAGAACAAGATCAATACAGGGTCAACATTCTACCATAACCTATACCTTAACTGCCCCTAAGCCTTTTAAATATAGGAGCCCATGTTCCCAACGTCCAGCCAAACTGAATATAAAGGTTTGGATAGATCAGAGTAAAAAATCAAACTGGTTGAATGTTTCACCTTAATTCGTTTCAAAAATGATAAATGTTTGTATGATTACTACTTGAGCTATATGAGTAACAGATGTTAAATGGTCACATTTTTGTATAGCGCTTTTACACCTTCAAGGCACTCAAAGCGCTTTACATCAAGGAACCGCTCACCCATTCACACGCACATTCATACACCAGTGTACGCAGACTCAGGGGGCGAGCTGGGTTAAGTGTCTTTCCCAAGGACACAGCGACAGTATTCATCTGTGGGAGCTGAAATCACACCGTCAACCTGTGTGTCAGTAGATCTGACCGCTCAGCCAACGATGTTTATGTCAGGAGCGGGATTTGAACTGCCAACCTTTGGATCAGTGGACAAACTCTCTATATTAGCCAGTTGTTTTTTATTTTATTTTATTTTGTGTCTTTTTAAAATGTATTTATTTCTTTAATTTTTCTCTTTTAATGTTAATTTTATGATGATTATTTATGTTTCGATTTGTTTGTATTGTGATTTTAATGTCTTTCTTATTCTGCAAAGCACTTTGAATTACTTTGTGTATGAATTTTACAATAGAAATAACATTCCTTGCCTTGCCTTTAAAATTCTTAATACTGGAGCTTTGAGATATCTTGTTGTTTTAAACCAGCTCATGGCCATTGTTTTTGTCATCTTTTTTTCTATAATATGTTACAATATGTTTGCTCCGCCGTCTAAGCCAGAGCAGAGTGTTACTTTGAAGGAGAACGATAACAAACTGCATCCAACAAATCCTATTAATGCTGCTAAATCCGTTAATGTCAAGGATAAACATACAGTTACCTTTTCATGTGCGCTCGCTCCCTTGTGCCACACCTGTAATGAGTTTCTTATGGTGATCCCCCATAAGCCAACAGGAGATGTGTTCATCAACTGTGACAGCAGCTCTCTCCATCCCTCACCCATACCTGACTAATTGGGCCCTATGGATCTCTATCTAGGCCAGTGTCTCATCCGGCTCACACATTGGCCTTTCCAACACATACACATACAATTATCATGCCATCCTCCAGAAAGCCCTGGGTATATTTGGTGCGTATCCTGAGGTGTGAAAATATCTTGTCTGATAATTGCGAGCAGGGTTGTGCAAGAGCTGTGATGTAAAAATGAGACACGGTTCCCTTAAGGTCAGCATGGCCTTAACACACTGACAACTGACGAACAACATGTAGGGTCTATAGAGGGGCTTTGTTTGGGCTCTCGACCCAACATTTTAGAAAATATGTAATGTAGTAGATATAATGTAGACATTCAGTTTGCTTTCAGTCAGTGAGTGCGGGCCTATCAGCAGGGGTGGCGCCAGATATTTTTTGCCAGAGTGCTAAGGTCGTCAATGTGGGCGCTCACTTAAAAAGTCAATTTAGAGCCTTTTAACAATGGAGCGTACCCCCCACCCCCTACCTTGTTTGTTTTGCTGTTTTAAACACATTTAAATGTAGTTATCCCCTGTAGTGATTTAGTGATTTATAAAACCTAATATTGATTTTTTTTTTTTTGTAGTCTCATTTTGAACACTCTGGCGCCATTTGAACATTTTTAGTCAAAATAGGATGTGCTATGAAAGTGGGGCAAAA
>JACM01040389.1:0-13919 GCA_000787095.1 Periophthalmodon schlosseri | reverse complement strand
ACAATAATGCAAACTGCAGAATAAAAGCTCAGTCTGTTTACAGAAAAACACGGCATGCGATACATCGATACAGGGGAAAATGTCACTAACCTTGTGTAATGTAACTGGTTGATTCTGCAAGGGGGAGAGTGGGGTGTAAACTTTCAGTCATCTGTAGCACTGATTCGCTGTCTGAGGCTCCAATAACCCACAATTCCCACCTTATTGGCCAACCTTGGTGTCAATCACAAGCTAACACGTGTGTTTAGCATGAGAAGCAAAGTTGGCGCTGTCTTTATGCATGAAATCGACGAAAGAAATGCAAGAAAGTCACGTAGCAGATTTCACGTTTGGAATATTTTCCTGAAGCAGATTCGACATGGAGGATCTAATTTATTTTGTGGACATAATTTCTTCACTGGATTATATTCTCTGGAGTTGTACGGAACGAACAAGACCAACTTTCTGGAAATATGTGGATGTTTGACAGAACCAGAGCCCTCTAAGGTAAGTGAAGTCCAAATCCAATTTTTTTGGCCTTTCTGTAAAAACGGCTTTCCTGTCAGCACTGTGGTGATTGCAGGTGAAAATGGTTTGCATATTCGGAAAGACGAGCACCGTAGCTTTCATTTGATGTGTAGATTATTTGTGTGGGTGACGCAGAAGTATATATACATTGCTGTAGTGTTGTAAAGTAGGGGGGACGGCCCGGATCGTTAATAATTTCACATATAAGTCGCACCCCTGGCCGAACTATGAAAAAAAGTGCGACTTATAGTCCGGAAAATACGGTATATGGCTGATAAAAAAGCCAAAACAGAAAAACAATATTAAAATTCATAATTGATAAAGGATTAATAATAAATGAAAATAGTGATATAATCTTTTCAACATCACTATGTATTTTCAAATTGATTTTAAAATTCTTTGATTTATCTGACCTGCCTGTGCCCTACACTCATGTCGAGTTCCAGTTAAATGGTAAATCGTCACATTTTGATGTAGTGCTTTTCTACCTTTCAGTAGCTCTTTATATCAAGAAACCACTCACCCATTCACACACACATTTATACACCACTGTATGAAGACACAGGGGGTGTGGGGGGTTAAGTGTCTTGCCCAAAGACACAATAACAGCATTCATCTGTGGAAGATGGAATCACAGGACCTACTTGTGGGTCAGTGGATCTGACCACTCTACCAATGATGTTTTATGTTGAGAGGGGGTTTCAAACTGCCAACCTTTAGATCAGAGGACAGCCACTCTACCAACTACCGGTAAGCTACTGCTGTCCCATTTGTCCTTGGAGGTTGGATTTTCTGAGTTTAAACTTGTAAATTTACACTGGAACACCCCGCCATCTCGGAATTCCTACTTGGAAACTCAGACAACATTTCAGAACCCCGAGCTGGTTCAGAGTTAGAAAATCTAACATGGCTGCGCCCTGTGTATTGATAAACTTTGATATCCGACAGTCCGACACTTTCCTTAGTTTTTACTGCTAGTTTTAAGTCATTATTGTACATGAACTGTAATGTACTGGTCAGTGTATTTTCCCACGTGACTACTGTAACACAGAAACTCAGAGAAAACTTTAATCCGAGGTCCGTGTTCCGACAAGGATAAATGGAACAGAGCATCAGTCTTGCTCACTCAGGTCAGCAGATCAGGCTTTCCTCGTTGTCTCTAAGACTAAAAGAAACTTAGAGGTGGCTGCTTCAAGACTTTGGAATGTGCTCCCACTGAACATAAGACAGGCTGACTCCCTTCCCTCTCAAAACGCATTTCTTTTCTTTGGCATTTAAAGGGCCCACATTATAACGTTATAATGGTTCCTCATCAGAAATATACCCAGATTTCACAAATTCACATGTTTAACAAACCCTGCATATTTAGGATGAGTCCTTCTCTCAAACGGAAAACACTGTTCCACCATGTGATGTCATGTGGTAATACAGGAAGTGCTTCATTTTGTTTTTAAACTCCATACACCTTCACTAGAATCATTTGGATGATTTCAGCCCTGGAATTTCAAATCTCTACTAAACAAAGGGTAAAAGGTATCTGAAAACTACAACTTCATGACATCACAAGTTGGAACAGAGCGTTTTGAGCTTGGGAGGTACAGACAGAGGATTACTCAAACATATGTGAATGAAACAAAAAACAACTCCAGGTATGTTTTTGATGAGGTAACAACATTATGACATGTCTTAAAGCTCACAAGAGTCAATTTTGCGTAATATAGGACCTTTAACACTCTTTGAAGCGTTGACATATATCTGTTTGTTATTGTAGTTTTGCTTGCTGCTTTGGCTCTTGTTTTGTCTCTTGTTTTAATTGTTCTGTTTTTGTGTAGCTCTTCAGTCAACTGTGTTGTTTTTAAAGCGCTCTATAAATCAAGTTGGATTTGATTGGACTTGTCCACATTGATTTTCAAATGATAAGTGATTAACACACTTTTAGTCAGTACTGTTAATTGTTGATGTTAATTTGGTGGAGGTGACTGGTGAGACAGTAATGATTATTCTAGTACTTAATGATTTGTTTGTTGATTATTCTGATTGTGCCTTTTTTTTTTTTTAAACCAAATTGTAACCAGATTAACCTAAGAAAATATTTCAACTAGACTTCCGGGATGGCGAGGAGGCAATCGACAGTATAATTTCTTAGCTCCCTGACGGCCTGCTGACGCCCTGATAAAAGAAGCATCATAACTAGAAATAAAAGTTACCAGTAATGTCGGGGGTTAATAAAAGAAAGACGAGAGCAAACGAAGAGGACTCTTTACCCGCAGAGGCTGACAAGACTAACAAGCTAACAGAAAGTGTGACCATGGATGCTATTCAAGCTAATATTATAGCAGAGCTGAGAAAGGTTCAAAATGACATTAAGAAGGAATTTAATAACAAGATTGACACTCTAAAGACTAAAGTGAGTGGCTTTAGAAAAGAAATGGGAAAGCGTATAGATGATTTCACTAGACTTGAAACATGTTATACAGAGAGTCAGAGAAGCCGAGCAGAGAGTAGCCGACATGGAGGAGTTCAATGTTGATGTCAAAGACGGTCTGGAACACACTCTACAGCTACAACTGGAACTCCAAAGGTGATTATCAGACCTAGAAGCCAGCTCCCACAGAAATAATATCCAAATTCACAGGATTGTGGAGGGGGCAGAAGGGACCAATATTCAAGTATTTATGGAGGGCATTCTTAAATCCAAGCTCTCCCTCGCTAATGCTACTTTAGTCATACAGTGCTGCCACCGCTCTCTGGGTCCCAGGCCGCCACCGAGCGCTAACCCCAGATCTATCGTAATATGTTTACAAGATGAAGGAGATGGTTCTCCGCTCTGCATGTGGTAAAGGGGATATTTAGATTAATGGAAGGCATGTATATTTCGACCAAGACTACCCCAGTGATATTCTTTTAAAGCGTAAAGCTTACAACCTTGTAAGGAAAATGCTCAAAGAAAAGGGATATCGCTTCCAAATTCTATATTTGGCTAAACTCCGCGTGTTTTACGACGGGGCCATGACACCGTGGTGAATAGCAGCATGGAGGAAGCCACACACAACCTGAAGAGGAGAGGGCTTTTGCAGGCGGGAGCGGAGGATGCAGCGGACTCAGCTCCTTCTCCCAGACCAAGGAGACCTATGTGGGAATCTGCATGTGCGATAAAGGGTTGAAACAGAGAAGAACTGATGAGAAGCATCCAGGAAAAGATGAAGGTGTTTAAACGAGGCACTATCTGATCCAGGGCAAGCTTCTGAGTGGTAAGACAGTGTAATCAATATTGCATTTGAGCTCCGATAACTGAAACACTACATCTGATTGGCCGTCGGGGAAATTGCTTTCTCACTATGCTCCACCACGACAGACAGAAGATGGAGTGTGGCACTACTGCGAGGGGTTCCCTTGTCCTCCAGGGATCCCCCTCCCAACTTTGAAGGTGGACTTATGCTTCACTTTTGGAGGTCACATATGTTCTGTGTTCTGGTGTGTTCTTGTTCCTTTTTTCTGCAGACCAATGTGTGTTTTTCAGAGCATTTAGAGGTATCTATGTCTAGTTTGCACCTTTTCATTGATGTCTGTGTAATCCCTCAGTCGTCCAGGTCTGTAACCAGTCATCTGACCAGAACTGAAGAAGCGGTTTGGATGAGCAGCAAAACGTCTTCACTCCTACAACTTTTTCTCCAGTTGACAGAACTTTGACTTTTACTTTTCATTGATGGCGGTTAAACAGCAGTATACAGTGATCACTCTTAATGTAAATGGTCTACATAACCCCATTAAAAGGACCAAAGTCATCTTTCTTAACCCTTTTATAGATTCCTCCAGTAAAATAAAAAAAACCCAATCAGAAGCAATTTTTGTTAAGAAATGCTTAAGGAACTAGGAATGATGGAACTTGCATCAATCTGATAAGGGTTATACTTTTTTTTCATACTCCCACTTTTTTTTTTTCATACTCCCATAGAATAGAATCACTGACTGCAAAATAGGCGTTAGAGATGTATCTGACTATGCAGGGGTGTGCGTGACCCTCCATTTGGATAATGATCATAAAGAAACTTTATGGAAGCTTAACACAAGTTTTCTAAAAGATGACAAATTTCATGACTTTGTAGAGAAGGAAATGAAGGATTATATGGACAATAATAATAATAATGGTGATATCTCCCCCAGTTAAAGGCTGCACTTAGAGGCAAACTGATTATGTGGTCCCCTCTTAAGAAAAGGGAAAAGGAAATGTATCTGACAAATTGAAGATTTTAGAAAAAGAATACATGCAAGAGCTCCTCTGGACCCCAGTCTGCCGTACATTTCCATCTCAAAGCCACTAACCACTCCTTTGAAGATAGTGAGGTACAGATCTTAGCCAGAGAAAAGAAATGGCTTGAGAGGGGAGTTAAAGAAGCAATTTTTGTTAGGAAAGACAATCCTTCCTTGAACAGGAATGGGGGCCTTAGACATCACCTTTCCCCCATATATAACTTCATCCTCAGACCCAGAACAAACAAAGAAAACAAAGAGAACAATAGAGCTAGCCCGTAGGCTCATCAAGATCTGAATGATTATGCTAAGTAGGTCTCAGGCACAGTGCACTCTTAGTGTAGCTCAATAGACCTAGCCTACATACATAAACTGTAAATAATAGCTGTTTACAGTTTCACTGTAGTTAGCTCTTCCCTTCAGATACATATAAGGCAGTGTCCACCAGCAATCTGACAAGAACTGAAGAAGCGGCATGGATGAGCAGCGAAACATCTTTACTCCTACAACTTTTTGTCCAGCTGACAGATTTAACTTTGGCTTTTACAAAGGATCAGACCTGGATGACTGACGGATTACACAGACACATGCAACAAAAAAAAACAAAAACAAACAAAAACAATGATATTTTAACAAAGATTAATCAAACAAAACAAATTTTGAATAGACTATATGAAGATCAAATATAAAAGTGGTTAAAATTTATAAAGCAAAATTATTATGAAAATGGTCCCAAATCTAAGAAACTTCTTGCTTGGAGAATACGTAAACAACAGGCCAACAGATTTATACATAAAATGAAGAGCCCTCTTGATAATAATATGTGTCATGATCTAAAAGACATACTCCTTTGTGGCATATTATGAGCAATTATATACCCAACCCTACTCAGCAAATGTTGAGACTATAAATCATTTTCTTTCCTCACTTGACTTACCATCTATAGGAACCAAACAAAATGAGAGGTTAAATCAGGAAATAACAGAAGAAGAAATTAGTAAAGCCATCTCAAAATTGAAAGGCAATAAAATGGCCGCCACTTAAGACTTGTTTTAATCATTTTTTAACAGGTGGGGGGATACCACCATCTTGGAAACGAGCAGTGATTTCAGTGAATTATAAACCTGGTAAAGACAGAACTCTATGCAGCTCTTACCATCCAATATCCATTTTAAATATTGATTATCGTATATTTGCCATGATACTAGCTCAGAGGCTCGAGGTCATAATTCAAGAATTGACAGACATTGATCAATCTGGATTTGTCCACAATAGACAGACTCATGACAATATTAGGCGTGTTCTTCATCTCATTAATAAAATGAAAAACATAGAATCTATAGCAGTTAGTCTCGATGCTGAAAAAGCATTTGATTCTGTCGGTTGAAAATATCTTTATTTGGTTCTGGGTAGAGTTGGTTTTAACAGTAAAATAATTTGGTGTATAAGATCTTTGTATAATTTCCCATCTGCCGGAATCAAAATCAATGGGGACTTGTCTGACACAGTATATCTAGAGAGGGGCTGTCGTCAGGGATGTCTCCTCAGCGCAACCCTGTTTGCACTTTTTATTGAGCCTCTGGCTCAGGCCATTAGAGAACACAGAGATATTTCAGGGATTACTATAAGAGATACCACACACAAAGCCTGTTTATACGCGCATGACGTGCTCTTAACATTATCTAACCCCAAAGTCAGTTTACCTAATCTACTGTCCTTGATGCAGGACTTTGGTACATATTCTGGTTATAGGCTGAATCTGCAGAAAACCCAAATAATCTCTGTTAATTATCAACCCTCTCTTGAGATTCACAAGATAACAAATTTTAACTGGAAGAATAAAAGCATCAAATACTTGGGAGTACATATACCAAAGGATTTATCAGTAATCTTTGAAAAAAACTCTATCTCCGATATTAAAGTGAATCTATAGCAATGGTCAGTGTTGCCAATGAATATGTATAATAGGATAATATATAATAAAAATGAATCCATTGCCAAGGTTTCTTTATTTTTTGCAGGCACTGTCAGTTCAGATATCCTCCAAGCAATTCAATGAGTGGGATAGAATGATCTCACATTTTATTTGGAGAAACAAAAAACCAAGAATAAAGTTTCAGATATTACAGTTACGAAAGGAGGAAAGTGGATTAGCCCTGCCATGTCTGGAAGGATATTATAAAGCAGCTCAGCAGCGAGTTCTGATAGGTTGGTGTGATCCTTGTTGTGAGGCCAAATGGAAAGAGATTGACCAGTCATACTTTGATGTACCTCTCCAGTCCATGCTTGGCGATCAGCCTCTTCTCAAAAAGTACTTAAACTCACATCTGTTGCCCGCCTGGATAACTGTACCAATAAATATATGAAGTAACCTAAACACAAAAACATTGAAGCAATGGGTTTCGACAGTGGTCACGGCGGGGTATCACTGGTTATTGGGCTGTATCAAATAATGGTGTTTTGAAAAGTTACATGGAATTCTCGGATGCACATAATTTGGGCAAACATGATCTCTTTAGATATTTAAGTTAAGGCATTATTTTGCTAGGAAAATTAAATTTACTGAGGAAGAAAGTGATTTGGTGAAAAATTTTATAGAAGCTTGTAAAGGCAACACTCCCAAGAAACAAATAACCACAATTTATAAATGTTTACAAGCAGCAAAGAGTATTTCTACTATAAATATTAAGAATCAGAAGATGGTTGGTTGAATATTTGCAAAACTACCAATACTACTTCCTGTTCAGATCTTTGGAGGGAATTTATGTGGAAAAATATGGTACATTTTTTGTAACACCTTATGTCAGGAGCAAACATGGCAATGACCCAGATAAAGCTCAGTGTTGGAGAGATTGTGGCAATGACAGGGCAGGACATTTTCCTATCTTTTGCAACTGTGTCAAGAAGGCACCCTACTGGTCAGTGGTGATAGAAGCAATCCAGGGTATGTTTGGAGATCTGACAAATATCTTTTGTCAATATTATTAGTAGGGGGGTGAAGAAGGCCATAACCCGCAAGTGGTTGTGTAAAGATGCACCTATACTTACAGACTGGATTCAGATTGTTAACGAGATGTATGACATGTGGAGGCTGACCTTTTCATTGCGACTTTCTGCTGACAAATGTAAAAGGTATTGGGAGAAATTGGTTCGTTATATTAAAAAATTAGGTATTTGATTATGTCTGATTTTTTTTTATTTTTTTGTCTGTTTATTATTGGAACGACTATACTTTGTATTATTTCTGTAACTGGTTTCCCTTGATGCTCTGTATTGTTTGTGGTCTGCTGTATTTCTTTGTTTGAAAATACTTACTTTGTTTGAAAAATAAAGTATAAAAAAAATGAAAAAAGAAAATATTTCAACTGAAAACTTGAAAACATTTACATATTAAGACTATTTCTTGAGCTATTTTGATTTGATGCAAAGAGACATACCAGCAAAACATAACCTTGCTGTTGGTGATTGGTAAAAAATGACAGAAACAACTTGCAAAAACAATAATTTCAAACGTGTATTGATTATATTAGGACAATATGTATGTTAAAATGCTAATTGTGAAATCCAGACAGTTTTTGAATAGTGAGCCTGTCTCTCAGACAGTGTACTGTATATTCTATTTGAAGGCTGCAGAGGTCATAAGTTATTGAACAGACGATGGTGATTAGTATGCACAGAATTCAGACACTCTATGTCTTAGACACTCAGATGCACAGAATTCAGACACTCTATGTCTCCCTCCTCTCTCTCTCTCTTCTGCCCTCTCTCTCCTCCTTTTTGTCCTCCTGTCTGCACGCTCATTGTCAAGATCAATAACATATTCACACTGTACACTTGCCACTTTTTACCACTTTCAAAATAACAGCTGCAGATTTGGGGGAGACAAAGAAGAATTGACTAGGTTTGTTTCAGTTTTTAAGTCATATTTTGAAGTTTATAGTTAATACATTTTTTTTATAGATGGTAGTCAAATTTAAGTACTTCCTTTGAACAGTAACAGTTATAACAGAAACTGAAAAAAAAACATGAGGTATATGTGAATATGTTTGTAGAATCATCAGGGTATTATGCATAAGAACCCATGGAAATATATGGAATATATGAACTCAGCAGAGGAGACTGTATTACCTGACTATTACTGACTACAATTATTCATATGGATGATTTCAAAAGTTCTCTTAACAACAACTTTAGCATGTTTGATCTATAATAAACCACTTATATTTTTTCAACAATGCAAAGAGGGCACCATTCAGACATATTTTAAATGCAACTTTAAATAATGTAACATACATGTCCGTCTCATCCAATCTACAAAATAGACACAACAAGCACAGTCCTACACCTCCATCTAGTGGCCTAAGTGTGCATGGCAGAAACTGCAAGCCTCTTGTACAATTTAAGCTTCCTATTCCACCCACACCACAGTGAAGCACTCTTGTCATAGCATTAAACATGTTGTGTTGTGTACCTTCTTCTGCAGCACAGAGACCTTGCGCTCCTTGACGTCCAGCATGTCCTTGAGGTCGCTGATCTCTCCAGCTTGAGTGCTCTTCTCATCCGTCAGCTCTGAAATCTGCTGCGTCTTTTTAGACAGAAGAGACTCTTTCTCCTCCAGACGCAGACGCAGTGCATCCACCTGCCAACAGGGGGAGTCAGTCATATTAGCATTGAACAAAATTATTTATTATTTATTAAAAGTTAAATCAGAACAAAACCAAAGTTGAAAGTAAGTAAAACAAGGGGTTTACACACTGTCCTCTACTAATGTTGGTACCTATCATCAAATTTGCGGTCAAGTGAGTAACTTTGTGATGCAGTTTTGGAGACTTTCAAACAAGAGCTGTGCAATTAATCAACTTTTAGTCAAATCGAGATCAAATCATTTCAAACTCCCCAAATGCATTTGGATTGAAGCAGAGTTCAAATTTGGGAAGAATAAATTTTACTTTTTAATATTTTTACTGAACTTTGCCTCCTGCAGCCTATAGTCTGCACATGCCCTCATGCTCCTGTGAGCCCTGGCACATTACACATAATGTACATTACATAATAAGTGAGTGCTGTTGCTGAATGAACCTGGATGAACCAAGAGGGCTAAAAGCATAAAGATCCTGAATCTGTAGGTATTCTGAAACCCCGAACTGCATGTATGCTTTTTCACAATTTTATGTTATCTGTGGTTGTTTTCCTTATTGAAAAAATATGTAAATTTCTATGCAGCGTGATCAGTGCATTTTACTAAGCACCATATATTTTACTCATAATCTCAAGATACAGGTGGCTTAATAGCGACACTAAACATGAGCTTAGACTGAGTCCTGATTAAACTTTGTGAAGTCTATGGTGTTAAGAGGGGCGGCATTAATAGGGAGACTTGGCACCTGCTGCAAGTCTAAGATAATTATCAATTATTTTACATGTTACAGCAATCAAAAATATCTACTAGTGGCAGTCTATTAGAGATGAGACAAGATCTCGTGAGACTAAATTGCCACAAGACTGGGGTTGGGCAAAAAGGGTTAAGTGTTGGTGAATTACATCTCTTGTAGTTCCAAAAGTAGTGCTAGTATGACAACAAAAATATGAACTAAAATAAAACAAAAAATTATGAGGTCAAAATTATGACAAAGTCTCATCTAGTGTCGTTCTCGTAGACCTAATCTTGCGTCTCGTCTTGTGTTGTGGAAATTGTGTCTGGTCCCATCCCTACAGGCTATTAAAAAAGAGACTCTCCGCAAAGGGAGTCATTTAAGCCAGTGAAGACGCTTTCAGATCCATACCTCAGTCTGTAGGATGGCAGCCCTCTGTTCTTTGGCAGTGAGAGACTCTTTGAGCACGTCCACATGTTGTTTACTGTCAGAAAACTGATTATTCAAAGTCTCCAGTTTGGTCCTTAAGGCCAGCAACTCACTGTCCTTTCGATTCAGGTCCTGCTTGGCCTGCTCCATCTAAACAACACACAATAAGGAAAGGTTATTACATAGAACAATGAAAATGGTAAATATCAAGCTACATGCTATTAAAAGGGTATATGTCTGCATTCCCCGTAATTTCTATTTAAAGTTGCACTATGAGACTTTTCTGGTGAGATGGTGAGGAATCTGACACTTGATTGTGTCATGGAGATGTTACCGGAATGTTCCACAGTTTGGCATTAAACTTATATATCAGTATCTCCATGGAAACAAGCAGGTGACGCCACTAGACCAAGTTACAGGTCAGATATATGGAGAGGTGGGCTTGCTCACAGTAAGAATGCATGTTGTTAAGGTTTTTGGTTTTTTGTTTTTGTTTTTTTAGCAATAAGAACATCTTTAATTTCATAAATAGAGATGGATAAGGTAATGACATACTGTGGAACATTCCATGGAAAGCAATAACATCTCCATGGAGACAAGTTACTTAGTGCACCTTTAACATAAATAACGAGGGTTAGAATTGGATGCACCGGTCAAACTACTACTATAATTACAACTACAGCAGTGCAGTAATGCCCCTATGGCAAAAGCCTCCTAAAAAACATAAGCTTTAACCTCAGACCAAACTCATGCGAGGAGAAAGAAGCAAGTTAAAATGTGCACTCTCCAGTTTGACTCAAATACAGTATTGGCTGAAGTTCAGACAGCTGCAAACAACTAAGAGATAACAGACTTCACCATCACCCCTTTTTGTCATTTGTTGCCCTCCCCTGAATCTCTTATATGTTTATTGTGGTTTAGCTTGTACTCTTGATGCCCCTATCAAGCCACTATAAGACAGACCCCCACATCATGAGGTACATTTAAAATGTTCCACTGGCTGCTTTTGAACCCACAGTCAAGGTTTGGACAGGCCTAGTGTGGGGTTTACTCTGCCAAAGTTATTAGAGTATGATCCAGTAACCCATGACCACTGGCTGGCCATAGCACAAATCTTCACCAAGACTCTTGGTCAGCATATGACTAACTGCAGGAATGTATTTTAAAGGTGCACTACGTAACTTTTCAGGTGGAGTGTCCACCAAATACTTGTCTCAATGGAGATGTTTTTGCTTTGCCTGAATTGTTCCACAGTATGACATTAAGTGTATCTATCTAGCATTATTTCATACAGGTGAATGGATTTTCTCTGTTAATATCTCCAGAGTTCTGACCCGTGAGTTAGCCTGGTAGCATCATCTCCAAAGGAGATATAAGACATAAGTTTAATGCTGTGGAATGTTCCAGGTAAAGCATTAACATCACCATGGAGACAAGCAGGTGGCATACCGGCCACCAGAAAAGTTACATATTGCAACTTTAAGATCTCCTAATTGTGAGGTGACCTGACTAAGAACTGTCACATACCAGATGGTGACATTGTTAGAAGGAGTTGCTTGATGCTGTCTGAAAAGGTCCTACTATATAGTGCCTCAATTGGAATATAGAGCCTCAGTCCTGAACAGCAGAGAGGAGACTGGAGAAAGAGAGGAGAGAGAGAGAAGGGAGACTGAAAGGAGAGAAAAGAGAGAGTAGAGAGAATGTAGAGTAGGCGGAGGGCACACGGAGCAGAGCGTCTTACTGAGGACACCTCCCGCTGTAGTTCACACACTCGCTGGTTTAGTTCCTCCTTCTCTGAGCGGCTCTGACTCAGCTCCGCCTTCAGCTGCTCAACCTGAGGAGGGGGCGGGACCACAACATGAACTGCCCCACCCACTGCTCATTACAATATGGGCCATATGTAGTCAGGATTAACCACTAAATGCAGCCTTTCAGCTGTTTATTTGTGTAACAATCTCTGAACAGTTTAGATAACATGCAAAAACATTACAGAAATGGGATGTTGCCAGATTACTCAATATATATCCATGGGTTTCAGACTGATGCCATAGCAAATGTGTGTCTCCTTCCCCCCCAACGCAGTTCTGCCATGGTTCCTAGACCTGTCTCAAAACCCCTACCTTAACCATAAACATATTCCTAACCCTAATTTTAACCTGCATGTGAAATAATATATTGTCAAAAATGAAGATAGTATAGCACCAAAGCATAGTGGCTTTTGTGTGGTAAATGTGTGGCAAATCTATAGCTATAAAGCTATGGAAAAATATTGAGAAGGGCAGTATTATTATGTGATTTTTTACAAATTAAATTAACTTTTACATTTTGCATCTCCAGTAAAGTTACTGACATGCGACACTAGTCAATGCCGAGGTATTCTAAAGCAGTAAAAAAATCGAACTAATTTTGTATTCTATCATAAACTGTATAACACATCAAAACATGCATATTGGGTAAAGTTTGTCCACAGTATACAAAAACAGGGTGTTTTCTGAGTCTGACCTTGTTCTTCATGAACTTGGTGTGGGACCTGTAGACCTCCATCTGTTTGATCTCCTCCTCTCTCTCCTCACTGCTCAGAGCTCCGTTTGACTTCAGCATGTTCACCTCCTCCTCCAGGTCCCTCATTCCGCGCTCCATAGAACTGATCTTTGCATCCTGGACACACAAAAACACATTTAAACTGTAACATGTGAAGTGGAAATGAAGTTAAAGTGGATTCAGTACAGCACCAATGTAGTATTTATTTTTATAAAGTTTACCAACAACCATCCTGTAACTCAAGATTCTGTGGTATGGCTAGATGTTACTACTACTTAAAAATAGTAAGCCAAAAGGTAACTCTGTCAACTGGACAAAAAGTTGTAGGAGTGAAGATGTTTCGCTGCTCCCCCAAGCCGCTTCTTCAGTTCTGGTCAGATTGCTGGTGGACACTGCCTTATATCTATCTGAAGGGAGGAGCTAACTACACTGAAACTCAAAACACCTATTGTTTACAGTTTCTGTATGTAGGCTAGGTCTATTGAACTACAATAACTGTGCACTGTGCCCGAGTCATACCGTATTTTCCGGACTATACGGCGCTCCGGAGTATAAGTCGCAACAGCCAAAAAATGCATAATAATGAAGAAAAAAACATATATAAGTCGCACCGAACTATAAGTCGCATTTTATCTGGAAATTTATTTTACAAAATCCGAGACCAAGCACAGACATTTTATCTTTAACCTGTTATCGATCCGACAGCCCTACTTTACAACTCTACAGCAATGTACATACACTTCTGCGTCACCCATGTAAACAATCTACGCATCAAATGAAAGCTATGCCGCCCGTCTTTTCGAATATGCAAACCATTTT
>JACM01073657.1:0-10709 GCA_000787095.1 Periophthalmodon schlosseri | reverse complement strand
CATTTGTAAAGGCTCCTGTGTCTGTAGATGAAAAGAACGGCTTTCGAGACCTCGTCAAAGTCCTTGATCGAGGTACGTTTATGCCAGTTAAATGTCACTTCAAAATAAAGTTGGAGAAAAGAAAGCAATTAAATTTTTGTCAAACTTTTCAGAGAATAACTGAAAACATACTTTATTGTGGTATATCGTGATATATATCGTTATCGCGATATAAAATAATCCATATCGTGATATATGATTTTTTCCATATGGCCCAGCACTACACAGGGGACTTATTTTGACCTCAAGAGCTGCTTATAAAAACATATCTGCACTGGGGCCAGACACATTCAGCTCAAATGCAAACGGAACAAAATGGGGACGTCATTCTGGGGGTGTTCTACGTGTACGTCTATAGTGGAATGTTCAGCAGTTACCATGGAGACTGTGATCGATCCGAACGTTCATGGTTCTGTTGAGGGATTTCATTTTCGACAAAAAGGTGAGCGACAAACTGAAAAGCTGCTGGCTAATGCGAACACATGAGAAAAATTATCTTCCCCACATGTTTACTTTTAGCTTGGTCAACAAAAGGACTCACTTTGCTAAGTGCACCTCTTGAGAAGCTGCAGTTCCAAAAAAACTGCTAAAATGAAAGCAAAAATATAAAAAAAAATATCTCGTCTTGTCTCATTCTCGTGGACTCAGTCTCGTGCCTCGTCTGGTCTAGTCCCATCACCAAAGGATTATGAACTAAAGAACTATTAAAGAAGCACTTTTATTTTTCTATAGGTGAAAACAACAATGATCTACAGACAGACAAGCTGCTTTTTTTTCAGCACAATCTGGAGGTTAAACAAAATGTTCCAACAAAATGGGTACATTATGATGGGAGTGTTCTACATGTATTTCTACGGTGGAATGTTCAGCAGTTGCCACAGTGACACGACGCACACATTAGCAAACACAGCCTGAAAAGTGTTTAGATTGTCTGACAACTCAAGAAAAAATACAAAAGAGAAAGGTGAGAGTGACTGAAAAACTGCTGGCTAATGCTAATGCTAATGCTAATGCTAATGCTACATTACAGACACAAGCTAACGTGTCTGTAAT
This sequence comes from Periophthalmodon schlosseri, assembly GCA_000787095.1. Lineage (NCBI taxonomy): Eukaryota > Metazoa > Chordata > Actinopteri > Gobiiformes > Gobiidae > Periophthalmodon > Periophthalmodon schlosseri. Next base: position 9,617 of record JACM01073657.1, on the reverse strand, counting down.
GTTATTTGAGAAGGACTTGTTTAACAGCGCAAAGCAGCTCATCTGTTCTAATTCCAACTACCAAGAAGAATTATTGCCGAGCTTTTTAAATTGAGATAATAAATTCATAGTGTTGTTATAAATATCTAGTTTTTAGTTTTTTATCTGTTTATTACTATTATTAAGCTAAGCCTGGGACGATATTCAAATTTTGTGTCATGAAAAAGTTGATCGCACTTTCAACTGTTACAAAATGAAATGATAAAGGCTTTTTATTTAATAATCTCACTACATATCATAAAACTATAGTGTTTATGGGGCATCAGACCTGATAACCCTGTAGTTTATATTAGGGCTGGGTTATGTCATAGCGATAGTGACACATCAGTGAGGGAGGAGGGGGAGACAAAGATCGCGGCTAACTGCTAACGCTAATGCCTATTAAAATTACTTGACAAAGTTCACAATATTTGGTCTCTCAGGAGTCGGCGAAATTCCCCTAAAATGTATAAAGATTTTCTTGAAGATCACTATTTCAATTTTAGGATTCAAATTTAAACAAGACCCTAAAACTATCCAGGAAAGGCCCTGTTTAAATTAGTATCTAGTTCTGATACTAGTTTTAGTATCGATTAGGCCTGTCAAACCTGTTGCTAACGCTAACGGAGCGACCTCGGGGAAAGAAGGCGCCTGATTTGTCTGTTATTAATGTTGATATCTTGATTTACAGACACAATAGTGAAATAAAAACCCCAGGATCATGTAGAGGGTTAATACGAACATTTAAGACCAAAATGACGAGTCTGACAGCAGCAGGTACAGAGAGAGGAGACACGGATTTTACAGAGAAAGTGAATTGGAGCCAGAGTCGATGGAGCCGGAAGCGCACCCATGATCACTTCCTGTTTGTAACCCGGCGGCGGCAGGTTAGCTGTGTCCACTTATTTACAGTCTAAAGCCTGTCACAATAACACATTTTGAAGTTCCATATATCGCTGATGAAAATATAAACGCTGAAACTAATTTATGTTACTGACACGAAAACCCTAAAGCAGGAGTTCTCCCCCAGAAAACAACTCTATTCTCTATACAAGTTATTTATTCTCTCTACAGCTCAAATCTGTAATACGTAAAACAACAAAACAATCCCTAAAGTTCCACAATAAATACTGACCCACAAAAATAATTGTTCCATCTCTCATTTACTGAACAATAAGTCGATATATTAACCATCATGTCAGGCCTAGTATTCGTTATAATTTGGGCATTATTTTTTATTTTACCACAATAGACTCACGTTCTCAGCCTCTAAATCTACACACTGAAAACACACACCACACAGAACGGCTGGAGAGATACTGACGCTCACGCCACAGACCGTTGGGCCGGAGAGTTTGGGCCAGAGAGTTTGGACCGGAGAGTTTGGGCCGGACCGTTGGGCCGGAGAGTTTGGGCCGGAGAGTTTGGGCCAGAGAGTTTGGGCCGGAGAGTTTGGGCCGGAGAGTTTGGGCCGGAGAGTTTGGGCCGGCGTGTTACTGATGTGTGTCCACGTTACCTTTAAACGCAGGTAGCTTCTGCAGCTCTCTGTTGTTGCTCAGACTGAAGCGGGAGGAGCTTTGCCTTTTGTCCTTCTTTAGGGGGGTTTGGGGCCCAGGCTGTTTCCCCTTCAGCAGCTGAGTCGTGGGAGGGACACTGTTACTATTCTTCCTGTTGGAGCCCTGCACAAAGGACAAAATACACATTAATGAAGCAAGATGGAGGCGAACAAAACATTACAATAGATTTGAAATTTGGATCAACGCTATGACCAAATCTGCAAATGTAATCGCAATCAACCTTAATTCTCATCAATACTTTAAATGAAAAAAAGTATATTCAAAACATGTAAATATGCTGTTTCTGTTCTAGTTTATCTGCTCCTATGTTTAATTTTTAGACCAGTTCAAGCCGACGTGGAGCAAAGATCATGACACTAAAGGAAACATTCGTTGTAGTGGAGTAGAGTTTCAATGCATTTGAATAAAAAGAGCGTTGGTATCAGTGTCAGATCAATATGTCTCTGGGCCTGGGAACACCTCAGGGCCCCACCGGAGGAGCTGGAGGACGTGTCTGGGGTGAGGGAAGTCTACACTTGAATCATTTGGATCATCCTTTCAGTCCTGGAATTGCCAATCTCTACTGAACTAAAGGTAAAAGGAGCTGTTCACTTGAAAACTACCGCTTCATGACATCACAAGGTGGAACAGAGCATTTTGAGCTTTGGAGATGTAGACAGACTAATAATAAAGGGATACGCAAACATGTGTGAAACAAAACACAACTCCAGGTCTGTTTTTGAGGAGCATTTTGAACAGCATTAGAACATGACTTAAAGCTACATGACTCAGTTTTGGGTAAAATAGGAGCTTTAATGTTGAAAACTACATTCTATTGTCAAAAGAAAGAGCGTTTTTTTATTACCATCGTGGCCTCGGAATCGGTATCAAGTATCAAGTCTGGTAGGGATGGGACAATAAACAATAATATCGTTTATCGTGATAAAAAGGGTCAACAGTAATTGTTTGTGGGACATTTTATATAATCGTGATACTCGCCAACAAAGATAATCGCCGTTATATCACCAGAATGTGCAGAAAAAAACCAACTTATCCACGGGGAAGTCGACGGGGGGGACAAAGGGGTCTGTTGTCCGGGGCCCCAGGGTCTTAGGGGCCCAGAATTGGACCCTCTTCCTATTAATTTGTATTACAGGGGGGCCATGTGAGGCTTATTGCCCCGGGCCCCCAAATTTCAGTTGACGGCCCTGCTCATCCATAATATTCTCTGTTAAAGTTATAATTATTCATATCCATAACAACTTTAATTATGACCGTGATATAGTTGTTAATCGCAATTATTTTGGCCATGACAAAATTTCAATATGGTCCCGTGCCTCTTACGTGGCATCGCTTTGAAACAGAACCCCCTGGTATCGTGACATAAACGCAGAGCGAGAGTAAGAGCCTGGGCTGATGCGGTGATGTAATCTTTAGGTGCATTTAGCTGTAGGTTAACGCGGAGCTGTGACTCACTGAATGTGCCCACTCAGTCAGAACCGGCTCTTATGAAGCCATTACGCCCCTCTCTCTGCAGGTAAAACTGAAAACCACTCAGCCGAGAGCAGACGTAATGTGATCACGGGTTTAAATACAGAGCCACTACAAACACCACGGCCGCAGAAGACGAGGAAGAGGCTACAATTATAAGGAATATTTAGATTTTAATGTGAAAATGTGTTAAATCGTGAAATGGAGGTAAGCAGGTACAGGGGAGTGAATGTACTAGAGATCGGCCGATTTGTTTTTTTGTTTTGTTTTGGTTTTTTTCATGGCCGATGCCGATACCGATTGTTTAGAATCCAGAGGAACCGATGGATCTGTCGATATTTTTGGGCTGATTTTGATTATTTTTCTCCAAACTATGTGATTTTAATTTAATTTACAAACTCTCCCTAAACTCTTTTATTTACCACAGACCAGGGAGAGCTGTGTCATGTTTTCTGCAGCTTTCTCTTTGTATTAAAGTGTTAATATGAAGCTTTGTGTGGATTTTATGCTCAGCAGATCGACCAGAACAAAATATCAGCCTGTGCTGGAGATTTAAGGCCGATATCCCATACGCTAAAAAGGCCAAATATCGACCAACCAATATATCGTTTATCTCTAGAATCTACAGTAACATTCAGCGTGGAAAGAGGCAGTTAACAGTTAAGATCAGGATGAACCTTATGACCAAAAAGATATAATCATCCAGTGTGTGCAAAACAATCTAGATTTTGATCAATTTTAACTGAAGTCAGAGCAGAGACTAAAGGGACGACTCGTCTAAAACAGGAGAAACTCTTTACAGTTTCACTCATCAGATCAGATTATAAACTGTAAACTGTCTTCAGTTACATTTGTACAGACATGTGATAGAAATTGAATAGTTTAAATCAGAATGACATTTCTTTTTACAGTGTCAAATGTTTAATTGCCCCTGAACCTGTTTTGAAAGAGACAGAGTCAGAGTCTCAACTTGTTTCATATAATCCTCGATTTCACGACTTTGCAATTTTTTAAAGCCTCGGTTATTAAAAACATGATTATTTGCCCCGCCCTAAGTAAAGACAGACCGATATATCGGACCGATATTTGCACTTTTTAGCGTCTCGACTATCGGTATTAAATCTCCAGCAGAGGGCGATATTTAGTTTGGCTCAACCTCCTAAATGTGCTTAAAGAAAACATGTATAAAGCTCCATTTGAACAGTTCAGTCCAAAGATGGTTCAGCAAAACAGCTACAAACGGCTACAAACTCTTACAGTGTGAAGTTAAACAGGGCCGTGGATGAGTTTATACTAAATTCAAACTATATAATTTGGGGAAAATTATCAAAATCAGCCCAACATATCGGCATCAGCCATGAATAAAACCCACATCAGTCGATCTCTAGCCCCAAGTCAGGCCGATAACAGACTAACACTGAATCCACTTGAACTGAAAAGAAAATGTAAACAAATACTGGATCTAACAGTTTGTAAAGTAAAACACATTATTATTTCAACTATAATAAAATATACTAGTTTGCACATTAATATAAACGAAGGCAGTTTTTACAACGGCTTAAAACTGGTAAGACAAGACAATAAAAATGTAATGAGCTTCTCCTGTTTGACAGATCAGACGTCACTGCAGACTGTGATTAAAACCATTTACATAATTAAACAAACACAAAAATACTCAAAAATATATAATATCACCCAGGCTGCAATTTGCCCCCAGAGTTAGCCCCCGGTGTTAGCCCCCCGGAGTTAGCCCCCGGTGTTAGCCCCCGGTGTTAGCCCCACGGTGTTAGCCCCACAGTTAAACAGGGCCGTGGATGAGTTTATACTAAATTCAAACTATATAATTTGGGGAAAATTATCAAAATCAGCCCAACATATCGGCATCAGCCATGAATAAAACCCACATCAGTCGATCTCTAGCCCCAAGTCAGGCCGATAACAGACTAACACTGAATCCACTTGAACTGAAAAGAAAATGTAAACAAATACTGGATCTAACAGTTTGTAAAGTAAAACACATTATTATTTCAACTATAATAAAATATACTAGTTTGCACATTAATATAAACGAAGGCAGTTTTTACAACGGCTTAAAACTGGTAAGACAAGACAATAAAAATGTAATGAGCTTCTCCTGTTTGACAGATCAGACGTCACTGCAGACTGTGATTAAAACCATTTACATAATTAAACAAACACAAAAATACTCAAAAATATATAATATCACCCAGGCTGCAATTTGCCCCCAGAGTTAGCCCCCGGAGTGAGCCCCACGGAGTGAGCCCCACGGAGTTAGCCCCCGGTGTTAGCCCCCGGTGTTAGCCCCCGGTGTTAGCCCCCGGTGTTAGCCCCCGGTGTTAGCCCCCGGTGTTAGCCCCCGGTGTTAGCCCCCGGTGTTAGCCCCCGGTGTTAGCCCCCGGTGTTAGCCCCCGGTGTTAGCCCCCGGTGTTAGCCCCCGGTGTTAGCCCCCGGTGTTAGCCCCCGGTGTTAGCCCCCGGTGTTAGCCCCCGGTGTTAGCCCCCGGTGTTAGCCCCCGGTGTTAGCCCCCGGTGTTAGCCCCCGGTGTTAGCCCCCGGTGTTAGCCCCCGGTGTTAGCCTACCTCATGCTCTGAATTCTCCTGCCCTCCACCTTTACTCCCTTTAGTCTTCTCCTTTAGCGACTCCTGAAAGAAAAAGAACATCAGCAGTGAATGGAAGTAGAGACACAACGATCCAATACTGGGATCGGATATTGGCTCCAAATATCGATTCAGCCGATATCCTGGTGGGACATAATGATGTAATGAGACTATTTTTACTGGTTAGTCGTTACTTGAGAGATACTTAAGAGCTGTGTAACACATTTGGATGAGTTTTGTCTTATTTTAAAGTAAAAAAAATGCTGTTTTGAGTCTCTGCTCTGGTATCAGTTGATGTCAGGTATTGACAGATACTTAAAGCTAGTATCGAAATCGGTATCGGAACAGAAAGAGCTGGATCGGTGCATCCCTAATTAGAAGTGGTAATATACATCTCAAAAGATAATATAGAAATTGTATTGAAATCACAGTTTAAACAAACAACAAAAGTAGAAGCCATTTTGTATGAATGTAATTTCACACTCTATGAATCTTTTGTGGCACTTGAACATGAACAGAGACATTTACAGGGACCTGGCAAAAATATGAGCTGATAATTACTAAAAACAAGCTGGAAAACAAAACTGAACAAGAGACGTCAGGACTAATCGCTGTTCAATAATAGAGATTACACAGGACACAATGTAATTATAAATCCTGAAACATAATGAGAATTCTACAAGCAAAAATAAGTTTATGTTTATCTATTCTGCAGAAATATTTCAGTGTTTGGTCAAATAATCGAAAATAATCCGAACTTCTTAATGTGAGAAAAACACATTAACATCATGACATCGAAGTTCAAATATTAAACAGGTCCTATGTTACATAAAAGTGACTCTCGTGAGGTTTAAGTCATGTTCTAACGCTGTTCCCTCCTCAAAAACAGACCTGGACTTGTGTTTTGTTTCATTCACACGTTTGAGTAACACGTTATTATTAGTCTGTCTACATCTACAAACCTCGAAATGCTGTGTTCCACCTTGTGATGTCATGAAGTGGTAGTTTTCAGGTTAACAGCTCCTTTTAGCTTTAGTTCAGTAGAGATTGGCAATTCCAGAACTGAAATCATGCAAATGATTCTAGTGAAGGTGTGTGGAGTTTAAAAAACACAGTGGAGCACTTCCTGTATCACCACATGATGACATCACAAGGTGGAACAGAGTGTTTTCAGTTTGAGAGAAGAACTCAGCCTAAAGATGCAGGGTTTGTGTGTTAAACATGTGTGAATGAAACAAAACACAACTCCAGGTCTGTTTGTGACGAGGAAACAACATTAGAACAGAGATCAGATAATTCCATAATACAGGCGCTTTAAATAAATCAAAATATTTAAGTGAGTTTCACCTCTGACACGGAGGAAATCTGAGGCAAACGCTGATGTCATTAGTGGTAAGAAGGTTTAACACAAAAGAACTATTAGCTAAATATAACCTGCTGCGGTCTGCCCCTCTGCACTGAACTAACTCAAGTATTTATGATGCAAAAATGATCTGTAACTCAAAGTTCATTCATAAAAGTTGATTACAATTTATGATTATGTGAGGCTGTTAATGTCTTGTCTTTGCCACTCCCCAGTTAATGATACCAGCTATTTTACTGCATATAAGTTAAGCCATATAACAGTATTCTACTTACATAATTTAATTTAATTTATTATTATTATTTTTTCCAAAATTTCCATTAATTCACATGACGTTAATTTAATGTTTCGTTTTTATTTATTATATATTGTAAATTTCATTTTTACCAAAACCAAATTTACACAATAAAAAAAAAAGTTTAAAATTACTATATTGTCAACATGTTTTAATTTTAATTTTTGGAGCCAAAACAATTACACAAAAAATCATTCAGATGTATATTTAAGGCAAGGAGACCCCCTGTTTATAGCCCACTGTTAGCCACACTTGAGCTAATGTTACTTTGAATCTCACGAATCCAATTTCCATTACAATCCAAGAATAAAAGTTATGCAAAGTTTTCCGTATTTATACTAGATCCTTGTAAGAATATCTAACTAAAGACTCACATAAAATATAACCTACTTTTGAATAATGAGTGTGTAAAATCAGAAGAAAACCGTAGAGCAGTGGGACAGGGGCTAGCGGCGGCTAATGTGATGGAACCAGCGCTAAATGCTAAACCAAAATCACCAAATCACTTCCACAAGGCGAACTTTGGCATTTTTAAACGCACAAAACGGTTAAATGTTCGTTATTTCGCTTGATAAATTCTCCTTCCTCCGGTGCACGTAACTCACCTTGTCTTTTTTCGTTTTATTCGGCATTATTCTGCAAACGTAGCCGCCCTTGGTCGCTCCTCTCTCCAAACCAAAGCCGCTGACAACTCCGGGGTTGCCAGATCTGACGACAGAAGCACGTAACCTGGCATATGAAAAGAAGCTAAAACGAGGAAAAAAGTACAAACTATAGGTTATACGCGTTTTAGAATCAATCCACTCAGTTATTTGCTGTTTTAACTTTTTTCTATAGCAACTAAAGTGAACCATGTGATTTTAATGGCTCATTTTTGTCCGATATTCGTCATTATCTCGTTGTTATGATTGACCAAATATAATTAGATAATGAAATTGTCAAGGAATCCCTGATGTACAACGTTATATGGAGTCTAAATATGAAATTATATTATGTAGCAAAAAAAGATTCATAGTTTACAAACGTTTAACTGTTAAAATCTTTGTAATTATTTGGAAAATTATTATTGAAACAAAATCTACCAAAGCGCTTACATTTTTCCCAGTCATTAAAAAGGAAAACATTCCAAAAGCAAGAACCAAAACCCAAGCCCCAAAACCCAAGCCCCATGGAGTACACGTGCTAAATATAGAAGTCTATAATTCATGCAAAAAAGCAGACTTGGCAACTCTGGGTGCATCCGATTTCTGTTCACTGGCCTCCTCGAAAATCTCAATTCCTCAGCTGTCAATCACAAGAAGCACTAAGAAGAAAGGGGCCGTAGAAGAGGAGAGGAGTTATTAGCCTTTTATTTATATATATATATTTTCTATTGGATTTTTCGACGAAGCGTGTGAGATTTGCAGCGAAGGAGTCGAGGAGACGAGGAGACGAGTGCACAGAAATGAGATGCGCCCCAGATAAAAGGAGCGAGGAGCAAAGTAAACAACATGATTGAAAACATTTGAAATACTCGTCATAAAAGTTAAACTCTGTTCTGCGCCTAAAGCTGTTCAGTTTAAATGTAGGGTCAGCGTTTTTGAGTTATTTTTTTATGTCGCATTTTGTTTTGTTTAAGTTTCATATGTTTAAAATTATCATATATATTTGAATTATAAAAAGTTGCGATATGTTTTTGTGGCAAAGAGTTTTATTTACGTCACAGTTTTTGTCTAAATAGAAGTCGTAACATTTCACCCTCTCTCTTGGTGCTTGGATGAGGACTAAATATTAATACATTTATATATTATTAGAAAAAAAAAAGTTTAAAAGCTCGTTTCTGAACAGATTCATCTCAGAAATGAACGTCCTCCAGGATTGGAGACAGGGCGCCTCCTGCAGGTGAAATGGGGCGTGTGCATAAGTCTCTTTGTTGCTGTTCGCTGTGGAACTCACATGTTTAGAATTTTTTTTCTCATAAATCAGGCTTTTCTCTGACAGGGCTGTGATTAAGTTTGACACGTTTGTGTAAAAGTAATGATCCAAAAGTATTTGAAGCTGTTGGCGATACTTTTCGCGCGGATTTAATCAGGACACGTTTTAAAATGTAATTTCAATTAAAAAAAAAAAAAAAAAAAAAAAGTTATATTGTATTTCGCAGTATAAACATGCTGTCAATAGATATGAGATTGTTATTTATCAATTAGTCTAATCGATATGTTTTTACTCTTTAGGCCAGTGGTTCCCAAACTGGGGTTCGGGGACCTCTTGGTAAATATTAAATATAAATATTTGCA
>KN476974.1:0-29842 GCA_000787095.1 Periophthalmodon schlosseri | reverse complement strand
GGAAAGAAAAACACATTATTATACCTTTTATATTATGTGTTATTCAGTCTTTCCAGACTATTTGTGCACACCTTGGCTTTGACTAATAGGGTGATATTGTGATTTTTATATTTTTTTTCCCCTCGTATTTATCAGTCGTACTTTTAAAATCAATTGTATTTATTTTTCCCCCTATAGCTGATAATTAACAATTTGAAACAATTGGAATTTGATTTGAATAGGCTCGATTAATTAACCCGACTTACATATTTAACATTGTCCTTGGAATATATGTATGTATTTAAAAACAACTAAAGGCCATTAGCAGACAGAGCTCAACTGTACACTGAGATCAGGCTGCACACCAGCAATGACAGCCAGCAATGAAATTAGTTTGCCGCTGAGTGAAGGTTGAAATGATTCAAATTCATATGATGGTTTGTGCACTTTAAAAACATAGAGGAGTCCACAGAATTAGAATTAAAGGATTAGACCAGTTGATGTCAAGAGGTAAGGGCAAGCATTTTGAGATCTCAAGGAGGACACAGCCAAATTGCAATAGGCCTACTTAAACACGCACAAATGAAACACAACTCAACTAGTTGGCTATTTGATGATAAAGCGACATTTTAGCTGCAACTTTAGTCATTGATTCAACAACTATAGCCAGGCCTACATGTTGTTACACTTTTACTTGCCATCCGCATTAAGAAAGCTCACATAAATAACTTTAACTGGACAAATCTTTCTTCTAAGGTTAATTAACATGCACCAGTTTAGCATAAGTCGACAAAATGGGACAGTATTTAGAGACCCTTTAACATTATGTAAACAAAACATTCTAAATTCTGTAACTAGGCAACCGGAGGCAAAGTGAAGTGGAACGTAATGCGATTTCAATGGAGAAACTTAACCACAGAATGCCACAAGATATGAAAAATCAATGGGTTTGGCAAATGAGAATTACTCAGATACACGTTAGAGATCAGAGCCTGGTTTAAAGGCTTTTACAGTTATATTTTACATCATGTGTTTATTTAATACTACATTATAATAGACAGACATTTGGCTAAATCTAGTTTTTTAGGTTTTACTGGACAAATACTTACAGAAATGCTGACCCCCAAAATTGACTTTTTGTGAATCTCAAATACAAATTAGAGGCTAGAAAATAGCATTTTCCAATAGGACAAAAACACATTTCTACACAGGAAATGTAACAACGTTGCTTGTTTTTTTGTTATAAAGACTTTAAACCATTATCATTAAGATCAGATGTCAGTTTTTCAGTCAAAATGTGTTACGCTTTACTTCGTTTTGCCTCCAGTCAACTCCATTACGGAATTTTGAATATTATTTTAAAGGATCTATTGAATTTCCCTTAACATGAGTGGTTGGTTTTGGCGCTGCACTAGAGGCATTTTCTGAACAGTTGACGTGGACCTCGAGTAGATTTGAGACTCTCATGTCAAGTTTCGTATGGATTTGTACAACATTGTAAAATTACGAAGGGTCTCACCAAACTTGCCTCATTTTTTTTTTTGTTTTTTTTTGTTTTTAATATATTTTCTCTTCAAAAAATAATGTCACTATTTCGCCCATACGCTGCCATATGTAGATTGCACAGCTCTGGCTCACTCCGGCTTCGCAAAAGAACTATACGCAACCTCCAAATCATTGCTAGCATTAGCAGTAGCATGTTTAAGTTGCTTTTTTCATAGCAGTTTCTTTCTAGATGCAGAAATGCCATTGCTAATTCAGTGCCCCTATACCTTGAACATGGGTAATTATAAGGCACACTAGCTTCAACAGTAATAGCTCTCTTTTTAAATGCGTATTATACATTTTTGTAATAAATAAAAATACTCTAATGAAATATTGTACCACGGCTGAAGCGCGAGTACGACCATGATCACGTTACACGTTACATGTGCTTTTATTTTTATAATCCTGTCGTTTGTGAGAGAAAAAGTTACAAAAACACTGTCTATAAAATGTATAATACAGTTTGTTAATACACTAAATAAATACATTTTTATGTGTGGTCTATAAAATCTGTGGTCTTGATTACTGTGATTTTTGGAATGTTTTTTGGAAAGTTTATTCCTGTTTATTTTAGTATTTCTTTATTTGAACAGGGACAGTGCACATTATTGAAGATTTCTGTAGCTGCGGGGCTAATTTTCAACTGTTGTCCCTGGGCAAGTTGTAGAGATGTCTGCAACAGAAAACGAACATTATTGCCTGGGATCCTGAATGCACACTTCAATAATTTACGAAGATGTGAGTCTGATCATCGGTGAATCCCATAAATTCAGGCGTGATTGACTGGTGGACTGGCCAATCAGGGACATGCATGATTCTTCTGTATCAAACAAATATGGCTGCTTATGAGGAAAAAAGAAAGGAAAAAAATATCACAGGGGACTGAAATTTCTGCAGAATCACTAAACTCTGCTAATCTGAGGCGAGAGATTTGATTTATTCAAAACGATCCTTGTCGATCATGTTTGGTTCTGGCTCGAGACTCAACTGTATAAAAAATACAGAGAGATGTCATTTTGGATTTGCGAGGCAATAAACACAATATCATAATCATTTATTAATCCTGGACCCCAAGAAGACTAGCGATCACTTTGTGGAAGCTAATGGGGTCCCACATTAATAAATTAAATAAATCATAAAATTAGTAACATTTCACAACTATGTATTTTTGTTGAGAACTATATTTGGAGACTTGAAACCATTAGCTCACTATGAAAAAAAAAAAAATCACAGGATGAAAGAAAAAACAAACAAACTGAACTACTGATTCTCTGATAGTTGGTTGTGTTCGCTTATACCCAAAACACCATTGTCAGCCTTGATGGTAAAAAAAAAAAAAAAATACATGAAAAGGAAACAGAGAATAAAAAGATAAAGAAGTAATATTAAAAAGCCACTTACTGTGCCTGGAATGTTTTGCATTATGACATTTTATCTATGTAATTTTTGGTGTTTCGTTGCTCAGAAATACCTTGAAAAATGCAGTCTAACTGTGAGTGGGATCGCTCCACATACAGTATCTGACCTGTAACTGCCACCTGCTTGTCTCCAGATATATGAACTGGCTCCGTGCACAATGGTAAGCGACTAGTTCCAGTCACAGGGACAGGCGGCGCGACCATTTCCTGTGTAATGTAATGTCTGTGAGGTTTTTGCCAAGTCACGCTAAAATCAATAAAGCCTGACAGATCAGGCAGTGGACAGGGAGCTGTGGGTGGATGTCACTGACAATATGTTAAATACTTTACAAACGAGAAGAAAACTTCACCGGAGGGCACTTCTGCTTTTAGAAAGGTGCCTCTGTGTGTGTCGACTTGGCAAAAACCTCGTAGACGTTATATTACGCCGGAAATGGTCGCCCTGACAGTCGGTCTAATTGGAACTAGTCGGCTGCCGTTATGCACAAAGCCAACTGATGTGCTGCGACATCCCTGTGAGAGAGTTCTGCATGTATGTATGTCTATGGCGGAATGTTCAGCAGTTACCACGGTGACACAACCCACACATTAGCAAACGCAGCCAAAAAAAGTTTTAAAATAATCTCGAAACTCGAGAAAAAATACAAAATGGATTTATATAGCACATTTTCAGGAGCGTGTGATCAACACAAGAACTCATGGTCAAGTTTAGGTGTTTGACGTTGAACAAATTAGGTGAGTGTGACTAACTGAAAAAAAAAACAAAAAAAAACAACTGTTGGCTAATGCTAGCTAGCTTGTGACTAATGCTATTTGATAGGGACTTGTTTAACAGCACAAATCATCTCTCCTGTCGTAGTTCCAGCTAAGTCAGTTATTTCTGATTGTGTTATTTCAGATTGTGTTAAAAAAATAAAAAATAAAGCTCAGATTAAAGCCTTACTTGTGTAACAGAGCTTCAGACAGATTAGTGCTTCCAGTTAGCATCACACCCCCAGGGAATGTTGATGACATCAGCCGCAAAGTATCAATAGTTATTTTGGAACGTTTTTTTTGAACGCAGTATTAACTGTATGAAGACAAGCCGGTACTGAAGAATACTTTGAAAATACCCTGGAATACCTGCATTAAAACGTATAGCCTCGTTTCTACTGGTTCACTGGACCAGTACTACACTAGAAACCAGATGATTGGACAAGAGAGAACGCAGACTCAAGACGACAAAAAGCAGATATTAACATAAAAGAATAATGTCTCACCAAATGCCGACTTGATGCTGTATTTCCAGTTATGGCAACTTTATATGTTGAGCCAATATATGTTGCAAAAAAAAGCATGAATCCAACAGCTGTTTCCTGTTTATCGACGCACAGCACTCGCATGCATCGATAAACAGCGTGCAAAGATTGATAATATAATATTTCCACAGTGTAATGCATCTAACATGAGCCAAATCCAATGCATTACATGAAGATACGCTAGAATGTGGCGCAGAAACTCAGGGAAATGAAATAAATGTAGAAAAAGCTGACGGTAAACCAGAAGTAATTTTGTGTTTACGCTAACTTCAGCCATGTCTCACAGTGCCACAAACAAAAGTTTTTTTAGTGAATTGCTGAAATCAGCCTTATAATTACAATTTTGGTTTTATTTATTAAGAAAATGTTGGAAACTGGAGGGAGCCACACCAAACAGACCCGCTCCAAGTTGGTCTTATTTCGTAGCGTATTCCGTTACATGGCCCAATCAGAATACTGTATTCTGAATACTTAGAATACTTCCACATTAAAGTTGCATTATATTATAGTATTGAATCTGAATACTTCCATATGAAATAGTAACTGTACTAGAATAAGTTATTGAAAATTGCTATTCGGTCACATATTTTCGGGACATGTATTCAGTTTCTTTCCAACACTAACCCTACATCAGAAAACGTTACGCAGTGCCCCTTTAAGTCTTTGCATACATAAAGATAAAGACAACCATGAGAACATACTGCAAATACTGCTTCTTTCAGAGGTAAACAACAATATAATAAAAAATGACATTGACAGGTTACTATTTGCAATTAAATCCAGTGTTTTCATCTTAGTCTACAATAAAACAGGACGCACATTTAAACAGGATGAATGCTACAAGGTCACATCTTTTTTGTGTTTGATAGTCCTCATTTATCTTCTTATAATGGAGCAAAAGTCTTGGTTATGTCATGAATACCTTTGGTCGAACAAAACGACTCTTAGAAATAACATCATACGCTCAGTACCTTTTCAGGCCATTCATCGGCGGATTTTCAATGATACTTTTCAACACTTTTACAAGCCCGGACTATTTTCTCTGCTGCCAATTAACTTAATAGCTTTAAAACAGGTGGAGTATTTAGACAGTGATGGCCTCTCAGAATAAATTGACCAGTGCATTGTAAGGTAATAACGCGATAGTGTTTACTGTATACGATTTGGGAAAAATAGCGAATAGCGAATTTTCGGAGAAGATTGCGATTAGGCTTTGATTTATAATGTACAAATTTTAAACACATCCATAAGAATTGACAAAAATACTGAAATATGAACTGACAAACGAATATACAAGAAATACAAGAATCGCATTTCAGAACGTTTGTGCAGTTTTTATGCTTAACAAGAAATACAAGAATCGCATTTCAGAGAGGATTTCAAAGAGGATATTTGTGTTTGTGGATGAAAATTATGAAATTACGGTACTTCAAAAATCGCTGTCTGATTTGCTAATTACGTCCATTCATATTGCAAATTAAATTGGATTGCGATTAATCTTGCAGTCCAAGTTTGGGGATCATCATTATTAACATATCTTTTTGCAGAGCAGTGCAAAAAAAAACAAAAAATACGTGTGGAATTTGCATGTTGTTCTGAGAGAGTACATTGGTTTCATCAATAAATACGCACTCTGTTATTTGTGGTATACGTGGTAGGTATAATGTTTTTCGCTTTACCAGTTGGCAAAGAGCGCTTTTTCAAATATCCGTGAATGAAATTAAACACAGCCCCAGGCGCCTTCAGATTGAAAATTACTTTTGGATGACAGTTGAAACGTCTTGTTCAAAAATATTGTCCTGATGACTTTGTCTGGGATCCAGAATACACTTCGCCAATACTTTATGAAGACGTGAATGTGGTGCGGTGAATCTCCCCGAGTTCAGACGGGCGTGACTGACAGGTGGATTAGCCAATCAGGGACAAGCGCAATCTGTCTGTATCAAAACAAATATGGCTGATTACGTGGAAATAAAGGAAAATATCACACAGGGCTGAAAAAAGTGCATTTTTGCGTAAATAAATGAACAAAGCACTAAACTCTCTTAATCTGAGGTGAGAGAAATGTGATTTAGTTTCACCTGTGCCACTGAAATAAAGAAATCTGATTGGACGGTCGTTATTTGAGCCATAGGGAGTGGTGACCAGGTTGATATCCCTCTGTATAACAAATACAGATTTCATTCTGGACTTGGAATTCAAACTAAAATAGATAAATAGTATTCCAGCATTGTTTAGAATTATTTGCTTAGTATATTACCTGGTATTATCTGCCATTGACGGATGGGTCAAATGCAGAGGACAAATTTCCCTACTGGGACAATAAAGGCTAACCTTAACCGTATTCGTTGGTGATGATGTCATACTTCCAGATGGGGGGGCAGATTTTTGTATTGATTACATTGTGATTACATAAGAAATATTCAAACATTTAACACACAAATGTTTAGCCTGACAATTTCTATTAGTGACTACACCCAAACTCACTGTATTATCTGTTGTGATGTCATCTCAAACCCAGCAATATTTCAAGACTAAACTGAGGCCTGTACTACAAGCTACTTCGGGGTTAACCCTGGTTTAGCCGTACTACGAAGCTGGATCACTTTCTGTCGGGGCAGGTCTCTATGGTAACTGAACTCATAACCCGCTCCGGACAAGGTTAAGTTCCTGAATCGGATAAGAAGACGACTCTTTGACCAATCAGAGACGAGAATCCAGCTGCTACGAGCCAAACGAGACGCCGAAGAACGAGAGAGTGGAGTGCGGAGATAGGGCGCTTTTTTTTTTTTATGTTAGTGTTCATGGATTTCTAATAAGGAATCACACACACTGAGCGTACAGGTTATGGTTATAGACTGAATATGCTTATTGTTTAATCATATTTCATTGCAATAAATACATGTTATTAAAATCTGTAAAGAATGAAACAGTAGCGTGTAATAGTGGACATTTGTAATAGGCTGTATGTTTTTTTGCCCTGCTTGGCACAGACTTAAGTGCTGTCTGATGTTATTCATGACTTTAGAACATATTGGTCAACTGACACTGACCCCGCCCCTGTTCTGTGAACGCACGCAGCTACATTCAAAAAGTCAGGGGTTGACAGAGCGAGTTGTGAATGCACTTCGTAGTACCATTTATCCAGAAACACTCATATCTGGCTTTGTTTATCTGGGTAAGAGAAACAGTGACGAGACTTTCAGCTCTTTTATGGGATCCAAATCTTTTGGATCTGTTCCTTTCAAAAAGCAGTTCAAAAACTGTCTCTTTTATTATTTATATATGACAGAAACCAATGTGAGAACTCATTTTACCAACGAACAAAGGCTAAGATCTCTTTAAAATGGTTCAAACTGACAGTGGGACTGTGTTTACCCTTTGACATTATGCATAATTGAAATAAAATCTTGTACTAAATAAAAATAATTGTTGTGGAAATTACATCTTGATGAATAATAATGCATTTGCAAAGCCTGGTGAGTTATGAAATACAAAAAGCTTTAGTCTTTGTTACAACAGATAAGACAGGGCCTAGACCAGCTCTGGCCACCAACTGGCGTCTCTCTCAGAGCATCTGAGCTCTGAGTATTTACACCAGAATGACAAACATCATACACTACAAAAGCAGGGTCACATCTGTTCACAGTGTTAATCTTGTTCTACACTTGAGGACGGGTAAAACTACCAAGGGTTTCCTGACAGGTAGAGACTGTTGTGTCTACTGAGCTTTACATATGTTAATGACCGGTCTGGGTCTCGGGTACAAATGACATTAAGACCGACAATGACAGAAATCTTTTCTTCACAGCACGAACGCACAAAAATTTCCATCACAGTAATTAAAAAGCTAACTGTTATTATGATGCCAAATATGTTTTTTGTTCACAAAGCTGTCGCTCGCGTTGTCTCATCTGCTTCGTGTTGTTTGTTCAGCATTAATCAGTGTAAAAATGCATGAGAACTAAAAAGATTTGGTTCTTTGATCCAAACGCTCAAACCGTTCACGATAAGTTCACAGTTCAAAAGAGCCGACTCGTTCACAAACATTCAGCCAGCTTCATACAAGCCTCAGGTCTAACCAAGGACTAAATTAGTTGTTAAAAGAAGTAACCTAAAGGAGAACAGGATCATAGTTTGAGCACCACACTGCAGCTTTTGAACTACAGCATCCCGGCTCGCTCTCGTTCACCCTTCATCATTTCTTCGCCTGAATCAGACTTGGGTGGGACATGATTGGGAGTTTGTGTGTGTTAGATCTGGTGATGGATTATGAGTGATGGACAGCTGCTGCCCGCTCAGCCTGTATTCTCTCCATCAAAGACCCTCCTTTCTCCTTTGGGCCCTCGCAGCTCGTCTCCTGTAATTTAGCACACGTTACGTCTCTGTGTGTAAGTCCGGGTATAAAAGCACAAGCCTCCCCAGTGCCTTGTGCGGCATTGGCCAACTGCCCTCCCTCCTTCCTTCCTTTCTTCTCTCTCTGTCCTCCTTATCTCTTCTTTTCTATCTCTCTCCCTTCCTTCTAATTTCTCTCTCATCTTTTTTCTTTCATCCTTTCTCTCTTTCTGTTCTTTCTCCTTTCTCTCCTTCCTTTTTGGTTTCTTCCTCTCTGTTGTCCATTCTCCTCTCTCTCCCTCCCCCTCTCTCCATCCTCCATTTTCCTATCTCCCTCCGTCACATTCCCTTCTCTCTCTCTCTCACTACCTCCCTCTCCATCTCTCTCTCTCTCTTCCAACCCTCTCTCGTTCCTTTTCTGTTTCTCCCTCTCTGTAGCCAATTCTCCTCTATCTCTCCTGCTCTCTCTCTCTCTCCCCCTTTATCCATCCTCCATTGCCCCCTCTCCATCCTACACATTCTATCCCTTCTTTCTCTCTCACTACCTTCCTCTCATCTCTCTCTCCCTTTCACTCTCCATCTCCTTCTCTTCCCTTATCTCTCCTTTCCACTCAATATCTCCTTCTCTTTCTTTCTCTCCCTTATTCCTCTCTCCTTCACAACCCTTACTTCTTTTGCTCCCCTTTTCCTCTCTCCACCTTGTCTCCCTCTCTTTCTTTCTTTCTTTTTCTCCCTTTCTCCAACTCTTTTCGCACCTCCCTCCTTCTCTCTCACTCCCCTGTGATCTCTCTTCCCTCTTTCACTTTCTCTCTCCACCTTATTGCTCTCTCTTTCACCCGATCCCTCCTTTTCTCCCTCCTTCCTGCCCCCTCTTTCCCACCTTCACTCCCTCCTCCACTCTCTCTCACATCTTATAACTTACTCTCTTCCTCCTTCCCCTTCGCTCTCTTCCCTTCCATACCTCTCTCTCTCTCATTCTTTCTCTCCCCTCTTCCCCCTCTCTCCCTCCCGCCTCGTACACTAAGCGCGGCTCCGTTTCGCTGTGAAGAATAAGCCCTTGTCTGTGTGATGAAAGTAGTTGGAGGTTGTGGAGAGTTGACATAAATGGTGGCCAGTATTCCTCCATCACACACAAGCGGAGGTGAAGAGCGAAACAACGGATTGCCAATTCAAAACCACTGAAGTGAATGAAAGAATAAAAGAAGCATTTTATTTTCTATTCTCCTGACAGTATATGGTATGTTTATAGACACAACTGATCTTGTTGAATGAGCAAAACAAGTGTGTCATTTTTTTCATGTAATAAATTCAAATTTGTCCTGCCCCAGTACAGACACACTACCAGTCAAAAGTTTAGACACACCTTTTTCAGTGGATTTTGTCTTTAAATTTACCACTTTCTACATTTTATATACATAAAAAGACATCAAATATATGATGCAAAATGTATGGAATTATTTAGCAAAGAAAAAAGTTCAATAACTCCCTGAAATGGTTTTCACTTCACAGCTGTGCCTTGTCAGGGTCAGAAATATGCAACGATTAAACCACTTCTGAAAAAAAACTAATCTTGAACCTGATCTAATGTGGCTGTGGGTGGATCTTAGGTGTTTAATCCCACTTTAAGGTCAAATAAGACCACAGTGTGCTGTCTGCTATTTTCAAACCATGCATGATTTTTCTCAGTATATGGACATCATGTGAAGGCTCAGAGCCTCCAGAGTTCACTCAATGAGCTGCAGAGGCTGCACTGCACAGCGTCTGCAGTGATGCAGTCGCTGTATCGGACTGTTATGGTGAAGACGGAGCTGAGTCAGAAGGCAAAGCTCTCGATTTACTGCTCAAACTACGCTCCTACTCTCACCTTTGGTGATGAGCTTTGGGTAATGACCGAAAGGACGGTGGATACAAGCGGTCGAAATGAGTTTCCTCCGCAGGGTGGCTGGGCGCTCTGTTAGGGGCTCAGTCACATGGGAGGAGCTCGGAGTAGAGCTGCTGCTCCTCCACGTCGAGAGGAGCCAGCTGAGGCGACCTCGGGCATTTGGCCTGGGTGCCTCCAGGAATAATTCAAAATAAATCAGCATTATAATTGTTATCAGTAAAAGCTTTAAGGTTAAGGTACACTTTATTGTCCCCGTGTCCTCTGCACCTGACCCATCCTTCAATGGCGCTGCGGCATCTCCTCAGGAGCAGTGAGCGCCACAATGCTGCACCTGGGGACCCATCTATATGGTCTTGTTGCTAGGTTTGATCAGTACTACCTTGACCTTCTGTGCATATTTTGGTTTGATGAAGGGAAACTAGAGTGCCAGACCGAAACCCACCCAGACACAAGGAGAAACATGCAAACTCTGTACAGAAAGGCCCAGGTGGCCTGGGAATTTAACCAAGAACCTTCTTGCTGTGAAGCATGAGTGCTCAGCCACCATGCCGCCGCTATATTTGATTTGAACATGCTTACCTCATATCTGGGAACACTCATAGGTCAAATTCATGACATTTAAAATGTAAATCTTACAAACAGTTCCTTTAAATAAAAGGCATTAATGACATCCTACTGTTTACAACCACCAAATATTTAATTACAATTTATATTTATTTTCTTAACACATCTGTCACCTGCACACGAGTTCCCTGTTTTTAAATCTCACTCCGAAAAGCCAATTTGTCCCATTAACGCGGCGCATAATGGCTTCCCCTACAAGTGCTAATGGGTCGTTAAGCTGCCAGCAGGGGGTGCCATTAAAAACAGGGCTTTTCATTACGCTGTCTACAGAACACTCATTTAAACGCAAAGAGCAGCGCAGTCTGAAAGCACAAAGATCCACATAGAGACACTAGCTCCACTCCAACCTTTGCTGATGAAAGAGCTGTTTTAGAAGTATTTGAAGTAGATTGTCTGATATATATTTTTTAATTTATTTTGGTACCTAACGTGTTTGTGTGCGATCGGAGCTTATCATATTAAGTCACATAACATATCTAATGTGCCTGTTAAAGTTTAAGTCTGAGTCCATTATTACCCCTAGATTTCTAGCCTGATTTGAAGGTTTTAGAGAGAGAGACTGGAGGTGACTGCTGACAATTTCTCTTTGTTTCTGTGGACCAAAGACTATGACTTCAGTCTTGTCTGAGTTTAGCTGGAGGAAGTTGTTTTGCATCCACACACTGATCCGTTGGATGCAGTGGCGGAGTGAATCCACTGGTCCATATTCACCTGTTGCCAGTGAGACATAGATCATCTGTATAATTGTGGTAGGACAAATTATTGCTGCATAATAACTGGCCTAACGGCAGCATGTAAAGATTGAACAAGAGTTGCCCCAGGATTGACCCCTGGGGCACTCCACACATATTAGATAAAGTGGGTGTCTTGCCTAAGTCCACCTGAGCACCTGGAGGCCCACTGTTGCACCTGGTATTCCCAGAGGTCTCCCATCCAGGTACAAATCTGGCCCGACCTTGCTTAGTTTCCAAGACCTGACGATATTGTGCTCCGACAAGCAGGTATGGTTGTGTTTAATGGTATACTGCGGAACATTCCACTCAAAGCAGCATCTGCATGAAGACAAACTGGAGTCAAACCTGTCACCCTAAAAGTTAAAGAGTCAAACCGTGAATGCAACAGATGTAGTTTTAAGATGAATTTATCTCAATTGCCTTTATACTTCTCAGTGCACGAGGCTGTATATATAGTAATCAGGTCCTTGTGTGTCTTTGTAACACTGAATTGCGTTGCTACCGAAAACAAAGTCTTGTTTTTCACAGCACTTCAGAGGACATAACACCACTTTACTGTCAGAAAATGGACATAACATCAAAATCACCACGGAAATGTTCAAACACAAACTCAGACTGCAGTACATTGGCTTCTCCTCCTTTGACAGTTTATGTATAGTACTCAATGTTGTGTAAAACAATATAGACCCTTCCAGTAGTGTGCTCACAGCCTGGTACTTATAATAACATCATCTCATTCATTTAAATAGGACAGCAAAATAAAAACATGAACTACGACATTTGTAGATAAATGGCTGTGTTTATTACATTTGGCAATGAGTAATACTAGCCAAAATCTAACTCCCAACTCAATGAAATAAGACAAATATTTTTTGTCAAATTCTTTTTTGTGCATTATTGTCCAGCATAACGTTAGATTTAAAGGGGTTTAGAGGGGTTATTTTACTTCTATGGGGTATTAACTGCTATCACATAACATATTTAGATCACCATGTTTACTTTTATTGTTTTGAAAATGCAATAATCGTAAAAAACAACATTGCATGGGTAATAAAGTCCCCCCTTCGTTTGCCCCTCACACTAAGTCACTCCTCCTTCAGAGCGCTATTACAACACAATCAGTGCGCATCTTGCTCATGAAACAACTGCACATCGCATCAGGTTTGTCAAGTTCTTGTGTACAGTTTTGTATCATGTTTTTGTATATTTATGAAGAACTGTCACGTGGGAGAATGGGTGACGTAGGCTTGTGGGTTGAGCTTTGGGTCGGCTCGTACTACTAACCTTAAGGAGGGTGCGAATAGGGCCCAGGAGAGATCGCTAAATTACAGAAACATGCATGGATGACATCTAAAACCTCTTCAGGCATGTTTTTTGATAAGGGAACAATGTTATAACATGGTAGAAAGCTATGTATAATACCCCATCTTTAAGAATTTTTTATTAAGTTATAGTTAGCATGTATTTCATAGCTAATCACTAACGTTAATAATTTACATTAAACAGTGCTACACATGGTGATGTTTTCTAACAAGACTCTAGTGTTACTCATGTGTCGTTGAGTGGATTTGGAGCCAAGTTCCACATTTGAAATCCCGACCGCGAGTATCATAGCAACCAAAGAGCCAATCTGAAGCCGGGCTGCTGAAGGTAACGCCCCTTCCCGCCTGCACTGCTGGTTTAGCAGGGAGCAGGAGCTGTCAATCAAATCTGTTGTTAAGGCGACCTCAGGGAAAGAAGGCACCTGATTTGTCTGTTATTAATGTTCATATCTTGATTTATGGACACAATAGCGAAATAAAAATACCAGGATCATGTAACGCAGATTAATACGATCATTTTAAGACCAAAATGATGAGCCTGACAGAAGCAGTTATGGAGAGTGGGGCGACAGTTTCTCAACAGCAAGTGAATTGGAGCCAGAAATAAATTATTTAAATTTAAATGTTGAATAACTAGGTAAATCCTTAAATATGCACTATGTAATTTTTCTGGTGGAGGGTCCGGCACTTGCTTGTCTCCATGGACATGTTATTGCTTTGTCTGGAATAAAGGTCCTATATTATGCAAAAAGTTTAGGCATGTTAGAATGTTGTTACCTCTCTAAAAACATACCTGGAGTTGTGTTTTGTTTCATTCACACATGTTTGACTAACCCCTTATTATTAGTCTGTCTACATTTCCAAAGCTTCATTGCTCCAATGTACCTTAATATTTAACCTTGGAAGTGGTTTAGATTTGCTTTCTCAGAAAATACATAATTAGCTTGTCAGTCAGAGACGTTTAGCTCATTTACCCAAGAGAAATATTACTTATCAAAGCCAGTCTAATTATGCGAACTTAATTGACTTTTTCAATGGCAATAAAGCAAATTATGAATTAATTCCTATGTGTATTTATGTTGTGTAAAGGAGACAACATGAGTCTGGTTTAAACACTGTAACACTGCAATACACTCAACTCACTGCTTTGTCGATGGATTTGAGTGATCACTGATCGTTTTATATGTTCAACATTGTGCCTGATTTGGGTTAAAAACATATTTTTTTTCAAGTATGAGTATTGTCCATGACAGTGTTAGACAAACAAGCTGGTTATATTACATAGTTAAAGGGCAGCTATAATGCAAAACTGACTTATTGGAGCTTTCACGTTCCCTCATCAAAAACATGCCCGAAGTGGTTTTATATGTAATCCATGTTTGAGTAATCTTGTGATCTTTCTCTGGCCCTATTCACACCCTTCTTACAGTTAGCAGTACGATCCTATCCAACAGCCCACAAGCTTATGTCACCCATGCTCCTGCACAACAAGGTTATATATAAAAGCAAGATACAGCAGGAACACCAACGGACTACAACTTCACAAACCTGGTGTGATGCACAGTTTCTTTAGTGGGATGCACGCTTATGTTGTTATAGTGCTCTGAAAGGGCTCTGCCACTGCATCCAACAGATCAGCGTGTGGATGCAAAACAACTTGCTCCAGATAAACTCAGACAAGACTGAAGTCATAGTCTTTGGCCCACAGAAATAAAGAGAAAGTCAGTAGTCATCTCCAGTCTCTCTCTAAAACCTTCAAATCAGGGTAGAAACCTAGGGGAAAAAATGGACTCAGACTTGAACTTTAACAGCCACATCAAATCAATAACATCTGCAGCTTTTTACCATCTAAAAACATTGCAAAAATCAAAGGTATACAGTTAAAACTAGACTTGGAGAGACTTGCATTTGCCATGCATTTGTCTCCAGTAGGTTAGACTACTGTAATGGTCTGCTCACTGGCCTCTCCAAATGAACGTTAAAACAGTTACAGTACATCCAGAACACTGCTGCTCGGGTCCTGACTAGAACTAAGAAGTACGAGCACATAAGTCCTGTGCTCAGGTCTCTGCACTGGCTCCTGTGGCTCAGAGAATAGACTTTAAAGCAGCTCTGCTTGTTACAAGTCTCTCCATGGCCTAGCACCAAAGTACATCTCCGACATGTTAGTGCCAGATGAACCATCTCGCACTCTGAGGACTCCAGGGACTGGCCTCCAATTGGTGCCCAGAGTCAGGACTAAACATGGGCAATCAGCGTTTCAGTTTTATGCACCAAAAACCGGAACAGTCTTCATGAAGATGTGAGACAGGCCTCTACTTTGACAATGTTTAAATCCAGGCTTAAAACGTTCTGTTTAGCTGTGCATATGACTGAAAAGTTTTTATTCTGCGCTCTTCTCTTTTAATGTTCATTTTATTATGATTATTTATGATTTTTTATGTTTTTGATTTGCTGTATTGTGATTTTAATGCATTTCTTATTCTGTAAAGCACTTTGAATTACTTTGTGTACGAATTGTGCTATACAGAGGGAGGACTCAGCATCAAAAACAAAACTAATTAAACATGTTAATGCATTGTTTTCGGCGAATATAGCATTTTCAAAACAATAAAAGGTAACCTGGTGATCTAAATATGTTAAGTGTTAGCAGTTGATGTCCCACAGAAGTGTAATACCCCCCTCAAAACTGGCTTTTTAACTAACTAGCAAGGGCTAACTTAAACATATATAATAATTTAGGACACTGCAACAGCCCTAGTGCATTATGATTCCAGCTTTCTTTAAGATCCCTTTTTATAACATTGACAAAGTGAGAAAAAGTTCCAGAGTTATGCTTGAAAGGCTACAGTAAGGACACTTCAGCTGAGAGTTGATTTTTTCAAACTTAGAAAATTGTGTCTTCTTTCACTTTACTTTTGGTCACATAATCGTCCTTATGTGACTGCTAACTGCTATCGTCACACAAGCTCAATAAACCGCATAACCTTTAAACGATTTTTTAATTTTTTAAAAACTTATCTGACCAGCCAGTGACATTCCTTTGGTTTCTTTCCAAAGGAAGTCTTTCTGTGAATGTTGTCAGCAATGTCAACATGAAATTAATGAGCTACAAACACGGATTTGTGCTTTACAATCAGAAAAAGAACTTCCCTGGACACTCCCAATGACAGTCATAGAGTTACTTCCTCAGAAAGTTCCAGAATTGCGCTTTAAAGGGTACAGTAAGGACACTCAGTGCATTTTGAGTTGAAAGTTGATTTTCTCTAACTATGAAAATTGCGTCTTCATTCACTTTACTTTTAAATAACGTCCTTATGTGACTGCTAACTGCTATTCTCACACACGCTTAATAAACCCCATAACACTATAACGGGAATAGAGCCGCTAGACTTTAACAGCGGTTCATTTAAGCCCTGGCTGAAATAAAGGACCCTCCCCTGCATCTGTTACAACTGAAGTCGATCTACATGGTTTATTCGATGCTTGTACAAATCACAGTTTTCAGTGCTTTCCCCAAACCATTTCTTTGTTATGGGAACGTCAATATGCTGTTACATTTTCTGCAACATGGAGGCATTGTTAGTTATTATTTAGTGTCTAGATTTAGTCCTCGTCTTGGCAGTTTTAGTGCATTGTAAGACAGTAAAATTATGTGAAAGTAATCTTAAAGAAACACCCTGTAACCTTTTGGAGGTGCCACGTTTTTCTGTATGGGGGGGTATCAGTCTGGTCCCCATCCCCTCCGTCATGACTCAACCCAGATTCAGACAGTACTGTCCAATCAGATAAGTTTATTTAAGTGATGCATGTGAAACAAAGGAGGTCATTGGTCAACCATCATTCTGAACCAAATCCAATTTTTCTCACCTCAAATTAGCAGAGGTTAGTGCTTCACTCATTGATTCTGCAGAAATTCGCAATGTTGTTCAGTTCCCAGTTGTTTTTTTCTTCGAGAGCAGCCATATTTGTTTTGATACAGACTGACCATGCATGTCCCTGATTGGCTAATCCACCTGTCAGTCACAACAATCTGAACTCAGGGAACATCTTCGTAAAAGTGTTGGAGAAGTGTATATTTTGGATCCCAGGCGAGAATGATTCCACGGGAAATTAAATCCATACTTCGGGACAGGAACATTTCCATGGAAACAAGCGGAAGGAGGCCAAGAGTCAGGTTTGCTGAGATGCAAGCCCACTGTTTTTTTATACGCACGACTACCCCCCTCAATTCCATGTATAAACTCCCCTTCAGGACGGCAGTAAAACACATACTAAAATTGGAGTCGGAGCGCAGTCTTTCTCCATAAACTATCGGGTGAAGGTGACAATTTTATCAAGTCAATGCCGGTTCTAATGAGAATTGTATTCCCTTTGAAACCATTCCATAAAGAAGCCACCGTGTCCTAGCTTTGCGCCAAAATAAAATGGGTGACTTTACAAAGAACTGAGTAAGTTTACAAGAAACAAAAACTTTATGTTGACAATATGAAATGATTTGAACATCCGTGTTTCTTGCGCCGCTCTTTCAGATATGATTTAGTTTTTCTCATTTTTGTGTCTGTCCTTTGAGTTTAAAAATATAGTGTAGTTCTTCCTATATTACCACTCAATGACGCCAAAATGCTTTCTGTCTGAGAGAAGAACTCAGGATTTGTGTGAATAAAACACAACTCCAGGTATGTTTTTGATGAGGATGCAACATTTTAACATAGATTAAAAAAAAAATAAAATAAAATAAAAATACTCCGCTTTAATGTTTTTTCCCCTTGCAATTACATTAATTTCCATGAATTTGAGCAAAATTTGTCTCGTCCAAGTACAGATATATTGCATAAGAGACTCTTGAGGTTGGGCTGTCTGCATCTAGTTATGTGTTTATTGTCCAGTAATCAGTAAGTGTGTGTTAGCATGCTAGTTATTGTTGGCATTACTGTGATGGTAAACTCATAGTGCACCTTCAAAGGACCTGTATGTTGCCTGCGCTCTTGCTGTTCTTTTTTTTTTTTTAATTAAAATCACAACTGAACCTGGATCACAACTGAACCTTCTCATTCTCACGCTCATTCTGCTTTCTTGAATAATCATCTTGAGAATCAAAAGACCAAATTAAAACATAAACAACTTGGCTATAATGTCTAATATTTTTGTAATTATGAACAATTGTTACCAGTAAGCGTCATATTTGACTTGTGAACATCTTTACCTTGTATCTGGAGACACAGGTAAGTCATGTTTATGGGATTTTAAATCAAAATGATTTACTGTGCCTTTAAGAAATATAATTTTGAAGTAATGATACCTTTGCTCTCCAATTTCTTTGCTTAGACTAACCTACCTACCTCTACTCACAATATATTTGGCAAATATTTAGGCACACCACTTATTTTTATGCATCTTGCGTCGCTTTGCCAGAGGGTTGAGTGAGTCTAATTTAGTAGCAATAAAACCAAATTAATAGACTACAAGCATCAGCGCACATAAAGGACCAGTTTAGGCCAAGGCGGCATTAACGGGAGAGTATCTAATTGTGGAAAAAGCCGATAAAAATGAAAATGGCTTCGGACAAATGCAAATGTGTTGAGCTCAAATTAACCAGGATCATGTGGTTTGAGGACAGCCTTCACACTCTGCTAATTAAACACTATCGCTGTTTGGAAAGATATCAGGATATGACAAATGGGTACGAAAACAGGCTATTCAGGTCTGACGTTTTGCGTGTGTGTAGCAATGTTGTTACTATTAAAGATAATATGAATGTCAAATTAGGTGTTGCAGGTGTGATGAAGATGCATAAAAATTCAACGGCGCTATAAGCTACTGTCTTAAAACGTGATAAAAAGAACTAGTTCATTTTAAACGGTTTGCAGTGATCCAAAGTTATTCCTCACTTACCTTATGCACTCAGAGCACGCTAATTATTCGCCGCAAGTGAGTTTATAATCTCTTTTCACAACTTTCAGTGGCCGGAGCAGAGTTCTGACATCATGGTAATGCTAACAACAACTAGCATGCTAACGCACACTTCCTGACAGCACACAGCGGACTTATTTTGACTTCAAGAGCTGCTTATACAATATATTTGTACTGGGGCGAGACGTATTTTGCTCAAATGCACAGTAAAAAAAATTGGATGCATGCCCTTTACACTCGTCTATCTGAATGGAGACAAGTAGGCGACGCCATCATAGCAGGTTACAGATCAGATCTGTGGAGAGGCAGCTGAGCTCTCAGTAAGAATGCATGTTTTTTTAAGGTATTTTCAGTCACAAAAAACAAAAAAAAGCAAAAAAAAACACCTGTAATTGAATTGCATGATAGATCATTTTAATGTCATACTGTGGAACATTCTATGAACCACAATAACATCTCCATGGAGACAAGCAGATGGCTGAAGTTAGATAGTGACACATTTAGTGACAAATGCAAAATCATTTTATATGTATATAATATTTAGTGTTTTGGGGGTTTTTTTTGGACTTTTGCAGGTAATTAACTATCTAAGATGTATGAAGAAAGACCATTTGAAATCATGTTATGCTTTCTACAAACAGCCCAGACCTGTGTGTTATTATAGCTCCGTTTGATTAAAGATAGTCTTGTCTGAAGAGGTATTTATCAAACTTTTATTAGATGAAAAAAATAGAAAATGTTGCTATTCCTGCTACTGCTGCTGCACAAAAGCCGTACAGTGCTTCTTTGATGTTCATTTTTTACAAAGGACAGGAACAGGAACTGAAGGGAGGAGAGTCTGTTTTCTGTTTCGCGAATATGCTAGCCCCATTACTTAAAAAAAAACAAAAACAAAAAAAAACATGCTTACATTTATTGTTACTTTTGGACTACTACATTGTACTTCTATGTATGTAATAATATGTTGAAGTAATGGTACTCTTACATGTAAACATATTTTGTGTAGTCTTCCACCTCTGGCCTAACCTAAACCTAAACCTAACCTAAACCTTGTACAGCAAGATGGATTCTTCTGATATTTGTGTGTTCACAAACTCACAAGAATCCATCTTGAGATGCTCCCGCTGTAAGGTTCAAATTCGCTCAGCAGATAGAGCAGCATTGATGTTTGTGCAGAAGCCAAAGGCGAAGCGTCCAAGCGAACCAAAACAAACATGGCAACACAGACAGACGTACTTCAGCCTATTTTAGCAAAAATAGGGAGTATTTTGTTTGTGAAAAGCGTGCATTTATGGTCAGGGAAGATGTCTGTGCTTTTCTCTCAACTGGATCTAACAAAAGTTTGATTTTTCGGCTTGTTCCGCTATCGTGGCGCTTTGACCAATTGGATTCAAATATTCGCCATGACATTCTGCTTTTTTCCGATCACTTTCAGTGAGAATTGCTCCAGGTTGATAAGTGTGTAGAACTCAATTCTGAATGCTACACATATCAATCTGGTTTGGGCCAGGCCGACCTACCTGCCTCTACTCACACAGAATGTGGCAAATGTTTAGGTACACCGGTTATTTTAATGCGTCTTGCGTTGCCTTGCCAGAGGGTTGAGTGAGTCTAATTTAGTAGCAATACAAGCGTCAGAGCACATACATGACCAGTTTATTCCAAAAGCGGCATTAACGGAAAAAAGAAGAAAAAAAAAGAGAAAAAAACCCAACACATGTCCGTCTTTGTTCTTTTATCGGACAGCCTTTGAACACCGCAGCTTGCCCTTGTCGCCCAACCTACTTACGCATGCCAGGGAGCGGTGAAAAATGAAAATTCCAAGTCCGTTTTGTGTCCCATTTGCTTACAGGCAGCCCAGTGGTGTCCTTCGGGAACTGAAAAATGTTGCTTTGAAAAATCGCCCGGGCACACTCGGAGGTTGCCAACCCCAATTTTTTTTCTCACACGGTAGCTCATTTTTGCTCCACTCTCTGTACAAAGCCCCAACGGAGGAGGAGGCGCGGAGAGAGAGAGAGAAAGAGAGCTGCGTTCGCCAAACCAATTACCAAAACCGCCGGCCCTCACCACCTGCCCCCTGCCGCCAACCTACCCGCCAACCCCATGCATGATAGAGAGGCAATCACAGGGATAGAAGAACAGAGACTCGCTGGCAACCGTACACAAAAGTTCAAGTGTTGTTAAAACATTCATCGCGGTACAAGACTTTGGTCTTTTTTTGGTCTTTTGGTGGAGGATGGTTGAATAAAAACAAGAGAGAGGGAGTGGATGTGAAGGATGCCCACTGAGGTGCTCTCTCCTCGGGGACACGGAGCAGGCAGGCAGGTGGTGGGAAGAAAAAAAACATAATGGAAATGCGCGGTTGTGAAAATTGTCAAGCTCAAGTCCGAGCATGTTAAGTGTTTGCTTGGTGGAAAAAATAGACTGCATTAAAGGTTATGTGTTCATATTTCTTCTTGTTAAGACACTGTTTAAGCTCACAGACACAGACACACTCAAAGCTAGCTTGTTGAAAAGAAGTACCTGCGTTTATCTGAATGTATTCAATATTTAACGTCAGTAACAGTAACAAAAGTACACACTATAAACGAATTAAAGGCCATATTACAACACTATAATGTCATGTATCGCAGTGTAATTTGACTAGCTGACCCTGTTCCTAACCATAACCATTTCCTAATCCTAACCTTAACCTTGGCCATAACCTTATTTATAATTCTGTTCCTAAACTTCATTACTTTTAATGACCAATTAAAGCCGACTGTCCCTCCGGGCCTGACTATTTAGCGCCAACCTCATAACAAACGGCACACGTTTCTGGATTAACGCCTGGGCAGATCAACGTGATGTGTAGATCAACTTGACTGGACAGTTTAGTGTGATTTTGATGTGGCGATTGTGCAATTGTGAACGCGCCCTCAAAAGGCATTTTATGTGACTATGTGGCAACAGCCTGTAACTCAACAGTTGTTTCTCTATCACGGTGCAACATTTAAGTGATGTTATGTATTTATTTACGTCAAACAGAACCCAGGCATTAGTAGCTGATGAGTTTAAATCAAATGTTTTAACTTTAAGCAAAGGAGTGCCCCTAGGCTTAATTTTGGGTCCAGTAATTTTTACTATATTTATTAATTGGAAAGCCTCATACATTTATATGCACATGATGCTGTTTTGTTTGCAAGTGCTCCCTCTGCTAATCAGGCAATTTTAAAACTGCAGCAAGATTTTAATGAAATCCTAAATTCCCCCCAAAATCTTCATTGAATGCAAATGAAACTAAGTATATGATTTGTTCTAAAAAAAAAAAAAAAAAAAAGTAAACGCCTTTCTTTCTGTACTGGATTATGTAGATATAATATACACGCAGACTTCAGGCTCTACTTTGAAATCTTTAGATACGCTCTTTCAGTCAGCCGTTCGTTTCATAACAGGTGATGAATTTAAAATTGATCACTGTAGACTCTATGAAAAAGTAGGTTGACCATCGCTATCTGTCAGAAGAGAACAACACTATGTGAAATGTATTTATAAGGGACTACGTGATACACTGCCTGAATATCTCACTTGCTTGTTGAACACTGATACGGGAACTTTTAATAAAAGATCCCGTGATTGTCTACTTTTAAAAACTGGCAGCACCAGAACTGAAATAGGAAATAAAGCTTTTGGCGATTTTTGCTCCCCAGAAATGGAATATATTTCAAGGACATGCAAGACTGGATACTTTGGTGCCACAAATGCAGTTTAATCATGTGGTGACAAACATTTATACTCACACCTGCACCTGTTTTTAATGTTTCAAATGGGTTTATGTACTCATTGGTTTTGTTTGTTTTTTGTTTGTATTTTTCCTGTATTTTAAACGGGGCATCCATGAGAAGGATTAGTTATTTACTTACTGACACACAACAGCTCATAGAAAGACATAAACACCAAAAAGCAAATATTATTTTGGTCTTAATTCTGGCTCCAACCAAACATGCACATAGAGGGACCCTTGAAGGTGAAGGATGCCCGATCAGCCGCTCTCTCCTGTGGGACACTGGAGCAGGCAGGTGGTGGAGAGGCTCCAAATTGTGTTTTCCACATCCAAGTACATTTTTATAACATGTGTTTTCAGAATGGTTAGATATTATAATTGTAAAACAGGTATACAAGATCAAACACAACCGATATTCTGGAACAAAAATATGTTGGATTTGCAACATTATCAGTAAATGCAACGTAATTAAAAAAAAACAAAACAAAAATATTGTAACTAAAACTAACCATAATAGAATTTTATATAATATGACATAAATACAAATACGAATTATCAATAAAAGCAAAAGGATATTTAAATTGTCATTTTACAGTTGAGACCAATGTAATTTAAACATTGTGCAATAGAAAATACTGGTAATTATTTTATGTAATCACTTCACTTTTACTTAATTTTTGTATTAGTTATACATTTGAAAGCTCTTGAATTTGACTTCAATCCAGATGCACTATTGGTACGAAGATGGTGTTATTTTATTTTATACTGATTTCATTGTTTTTTTTGTTTTTTTTTTACTGACTGTTGATTTTTATTTCAGTATTCTATTGTATTTATTATACAGCCTAATCACCAAGAACACAGAAAAAAAGAACATTAAAGGAACTTTATGCAAGACTTAGATTTAAGTCTTAACTTTTAATAATAACAATTGTTATACTGAATTATTCTTAATTCCAAAAACATTGGACATGATGGGCCATTTATCCAGTTATACTCATTTAGGTTCTGAACTAGGTTAAGGGCAGTAGTTGTTAATAACAGTGAACAAATAAATAAAATAAACAGAGAAATATACAAATGCGCAGCCACTTTTGCACAAAGAGGAAACAGCCCTATGAGATGGTTGAGAAACAAGCTATTTGCTATTATGCTATTACCTTCGGTGCAAAAGAGTAGCTTGGCTATAATGAAAACCCATTTTTAGATCTCAGCATCTGCTCAAACTCGGATGAAATTTGGATGGAAAAAAAATAATGCATTTTTGTTGCTCACAGAATTCAATCAGCTATTACCTTTACAAAATAGTACACTCCATCTCTCTGCTCATATGTGGCTTAATGGGGGTCTATCATTTTCAATACAGCAGCATTTCTGGCATGTTTTTGTTCATTTTTGTGATAAATTCCATGTATTTTTTTTCAAATAATGAACTGGGGAGTGCGGACTTGCGCAGCTGAAGCACGTATTCAACAAAAGAAGACTGTATTTCCAATTTGAATGTTGCAGTTGGCCAATCACAGCCTGCTATGTTCACTGCTCCACCAATCATCTTCCATCAAATCATAACGCACTCTCTCTTCCCTTCTACATTCTATTTCAGCTACAACTTGTCCTTCCAATCACCAAAGCAGGAGGATCAATTTAAAAAACAAAGCAATTAAAAACCTCATAATGTCAAAAGTTAACTTGAAGTGGACAAATAAGTTTTTAACTTTGTTTTGTATAACATGTTTTAAAATTATGATGACTACTTCACTCACTACTTATTACGCCTGAATTAGCATTTGTGCTAATTAAGGTATTGATTAACTGCTCACCTTTAATAGCACAAGTTCTAATTAAAGTGTTAAGCAGTGAGTAAGCCCGAATCACTAATAAACTATTTGTTAATTATGAATGAAATCTTTGCTTATCCTTTGTTAAAACAAAAAATAGACAAAAATAAAAAGATGACACGCGTCCATACTTTGAGGAGGCTTGCATCTCCACAAACTTGACTCTTATTTGACCTGGAGGAGGGCCTTCTCCTACTTGTTTTCATGGAAATATTGTCCCTTTGGTTATATATAATTACACAGTACGGCATAAAATGGATTTACTTCCATGGAGAATGTTCTGAAGTATGGTTTTAACTTTTTATTTCCATGGAATCGTGCAGCTAACGGGCCATCTCCAGAAAGTTACATAGTTGTGTTCCACATTCTTTTTTATTGTATACTTTTTTCTCTTGTAATCATTGTAGTCATAATAGTCATAATTCAATTAACTGCACAGTCCTCGTCCTAGTCCTCTCATCCTCTCCATCTCCTCCTCTTCACCGCACCATCAAACCATCCGTCCCAGTCCCCCTTCCATTCCTGACGTCTCTATCTCCTGACGTCTAAAAGCACCACACTTTACCTCTCATCCGGCTCTCCCTTGTATTTCACAGCCCATTCCCCTCAGAGCAGGATGAATGGAGGCAGAGGGGACAACGATGGTGACTTTCCAAAAAGCTGCTCAGCGCTCCAGGTGAAGTGTACTCGCTCGCCTGTGTCCACAAAGCAAGAAACAAACCAGCACAGCACTGCACTATTTTAAACGCACTATTGGGTACTTTAAGTGCACTGTTGACTACATACAAAGTATACAAATGGGTACAAAGAGGGAAAAATAGTTCAAGCATCCATTAAACTAGAATGTTGCATACGCCCTTGTCCTTGAAGAGGGGGTGGATGAGCTTTTTACCATGTTACAACCATAGACTACATATATATGTGGACATAGCTAACCTCCTAGCCATCATGTTTCAAATAGAAACTGTGCATGGCTGTACTTACGGCTCTATCGACTCCAATTCACTTTCTATTGAAAAACTGTCGCCCCTCTCTCCCTAACTGCTGCTGTCAGGCTTGTTATTTTGGTCTTAAAATGATTAGATCTAAATCTAATTATGAACATTAAGAACAACAACAACAACAGCCTCGCTCTGGATTGGCTCTTTGGTCGCAATGATACTCTTGGTCGGAATTCCAAATATAGAACACGGCTCCAAATTTGTTCCTGTAACCGTTAACCTCGATGAACTTCATTTGGCTGGAGCCGAACGCTATGGATGACGTCACACTCGCTTAGTCCAGTTTTTTATACAGTCTATGCTTTTAACATTGTTCTCTTATCAAAAACACGCCTGAAGAGTTTTTATATGTCATCCATGCATGTTTGAGGAATCTAGCGATCTCTCCCGGGCCTTTTTTCGAACCCTCCTAACGGTTAGCTGTGCGTCTTAGTCCAGTGCAGTATTCTGTCCAGTGCTCAGCCCACAAGCCAATGTCAGCCATGTTCCCGCACGGCAAGCTTCCATAATTGCCAGAGAAACAGCTGTCTGGCATTGTCACGGGCAGTTGCTTCCACGTGGTTCTCATTCTGTGACGTGCCTTAATGGACAAAATCTTCCAGTATGGTCCTAATCCTATAAAATACCTATAATACAACAGTTGGTGGTGAGAGAAAGGTCATTCATCTTAAAAATCTGCAAAGTCACACTGGGACTTGTTCTGACCACAACTTAAATTTGTAGTTTTGTACTATTGCTGACTTTAGATCTAAAGTCATATCAATCATATTTAACCACTGTAAAAGGAACACATACATTATGAACGGGGGAAGGGGTTACTGTATCAGAAAACAACAAGGTCAAACGCTGGATTAAGGAGGCCATTGAAATCAGTAAATGGGGCACAGACGCCATTAACCGCGATGATACACCTGGGACACCCTTCTCCAAGGACCATTGGGCGACAGGAGCCTTGGTCAGTCTGAGTGACTTTCCAGGTTTGTCAGGCTGACCACGCCCACAGGAAGTAACAACAGCTAATATGTGACACTCTTGTGGAAATATTGGGGTGAGAACGAAATAAGAGGTCTTTAGTCAAACAGTTGTCTTTGTGTGGTTTATTCTTTTGCAAGAGAAGGAGCAAAAGTGGAGTCATGTAAATAATGAGGGGAGGACTGGACAGCGAGGGGATGAAACTGGGACCAGATATTTATGACAGTAAGCATTTTTAAGAACATGTTAAAGTGTATTTTGCAATTACAACACATCCCCACCAAGACCAGTGACAGTTATGAAGATGCCTCGCAGCAAGCAGTCGAGTCATGTTGTAAGGTCCAAAGATTTGTGAAGCCAGATTGACACTTTGCACGCCTCATAGTCCACTTTTCAACATGCCCAAATAATAAAATGAATCCACGGAGAGCAATCCAAGTGCAATTGAAAAAGCTCTTTCCTGAGTACTCACATATTTATGACATACAAAGACTTACAAAAAAGAGGAAATTACAGATAAATGGCGACAGAAGGTCAAAAAACAGTTTAGCTCCACTCCATGACGCACTGGCATGGGTTTTACGTTTTATCGCCATTGTCAGTGAACAAAATTCACAAACTATGAACTTGCTTAGACGTTATGGTGCAACATTAAACAAAGAATAATAATATAAACTATGATAACGATAATAAAATAAGGGCATGCATTAAAATAAGGTCAAAATATACAGCATGGGCAGAACAACAGTGCAAAAGCTACCAGTCCAAGTAGGTCAATTACAGTTGTTAGCCATAGACCACAGGATAGCGTAAAATTAATATTACTTGACCAAAAAACGTATGATTAACACTAACAATAATTTTTTGAAACAAACATAAATAGATCAAATTATTTAATAAGCGAATAATCACTGAATAATGTTAACAATAAAACTTGCCAAAATAGCCACAAATCATGTACTTTAAGCAAATATTAAATCAAAACAAAAGGCGAGTCCTGACTCTGGGCACCAGCAGGAGGCCGGTCCCTGAAGTCCTCAGAGTGCGAGATGGTTCATATGGCACTAATATGTCGGAGATGTACTTTGGTGCTCGGCCATTGTGCACAAGCAGAGCTGCTTTAAAGTCTATTTTCTGAGCCATCTGAGCTATTTTCAGAGGCCTGAGCACAGGACTTATGTGCTCGTACTTCCTAGTCCTAGTCAGGACTCGAGCAGCAGCGTTCTGGATGTGCTGTAACTGTCTTAACGCTCGTTTGGAGAGGCCAGTGAGCAGGACGTTACAGTAGCCTAACCTACTGGAGACAAACGCATGGACAAGTCTCTCCAAGTCTGGTTTAGGCAGTATACCTTTGATTTTTGCAAGTTTTTTTTTATTTTAGTTTTTTTTAGTTTTTTTTTTTCCAAAATAGAAACAATTATCCCATTAATGAAGATGCAAAAAAACTATCAAAGCTGGGTTTAGCCTTCAACACATGACAACAACAGATCTTGAAATAACATTCAAACCTAGCATTAAACAACCTCATATCAGTCTCATATAAAGTTCACATTAGTCACGTTATCATTCCATTTTGACCATTCCCTCACCCCCCAATCCCATGATCCTTGTCCGTCGTTCGTCAAAGTCACTCGCACTTCCACTGACTTATTGCCTCGTGCCGACCACTCTAATCTAGTGACGGGGCCGAGCTAGCTGATTAGCGCTGTCCTGAATTCAGATGAGTGCTCTGTGCCTTGTACGGCGCGGTACATGGGAGGGAGATTGAGAGCGGAGGAGATAAGAGGAACAAGTTGTCAGCGAGAGTGGTGGATTGCAGATGAAGCGATGGGAGAGGAGACTGATGCAGAAGCCGTGTCTGTAAGTAGCTTGTGCCATTTTGAATCCTCGCTGAGACATGAGAGGCGAGCCCAACGTGCCGCTTTGTACGTGACAGTGGCGGTGGACCACGGCTTTCAAGGCTCACAGTTTCTGTATCGTGCTTTATATGTTGCGTTTTGAAATGTATATAAAAGGTTTCTGCGTTTAAATCGGTAACAGTTCGGTTTAGCGTTGAAGCTAGTGATCGGTGAGGGATGCTTTGTAACGAAGGTATTCTCCGTGTTGAAATGACCTGAGCGATTCCGGTGAAGATGTAAGGGCTTTGAAAACGCAGAGGAGCACTTTGTGGAGGTACAGAGAAAGTTGTTATCTCAAGCTAGCCTGGCCAGGCAAGACATTTCCTATCTTATTATGTATCCAAGAAAAACGAAAAGGAAAAAAACGACGTAGTTAGGGCAGTCTCGCTAAGCTACGGACAATAACCAGATCTTGGGTTTGGTCAGGAGAACCTACCTGGAGCGGTAGCAGTGGCTTTACTTGGCATCATTCAACCAGGTGTGCAAAGTATATCTTTAGCATACTTTTTACAGTAGCTCTGAAATGCATCACAATTAACAAAAAACACCATATCTTAATGCCTGGATACAATCAGTAAGAGAACTCACTGAGGTTGTATTCATTCAATGGTCAAATTCATTGCTTTGTTTATGGAGAGTGCCTCTGGTCACACTGCCATTATTATTGTGGTTGAACAGACTGCATTATTGGAATTGTATAGGAAAACCACTTTAGTTTTGGCGTGGTTTATAACTTTAAAATGTGACTGGGATTGAACACGGCACCTTCTTGCTGTTCTACAAAAGTGTTAGCCATTCAGACGTCGTCCTGAAATGCAATAGAGGTTATGCAAATTACATCGCACCATTCGGTAGCTCCTCAGAGTGTCAACACTGTATGAGTGTCAGTGGTGAGTAATGACGTTTTCTCCTGTAAGAGCTCAAAACACAACTAAAGCTGCTACAGTCTAAAAACAAAGCAAGTAAAAGTCTATAACTCTGCTAAATGTTTAGTTTGTATTTGAGATCTAAAACAAGAAATCAAGTAAAAGTAGGAGAAAAACTGTTAACAGGTAGCTAACAAAACAGATACTGCATGCTACGCTAACATATAACACTGATGCTTACATTGCAATCATATCTTTCTCTCCTTAAAGAGGGGGTATTATGCAAAATCAATTCTTAGAGCTTTCTACCATGTTATAATGTTGTTCCCTCATCAAAAACACACCTGGTTTAAGATGTCATCTATGTATATTTCAGTAATTTAGCGATCTCTCCCTCCTTACAGTTAGCTGTAAGACCATGAAACATTACACTACAACTTGACAAACCTGATGC
>JACM01078690.1:0-14177 GCA_000787095.1 Periophthalmodon schlosseri | reverse complement strand
GTGTTTGTTTGTTTTTTTGTTTCAACTAGCAGTTACTGGATACATGTTATGAATGTAAATATACATTTTGATGAAAAATTGCAAAATACAATGTAACCTATACCTGCCATCACTTCATCAGAAATAAATAAATCTCCAACAATCCATTGTGTCTGTGACTGCTTTTCACATCTTAAACATCTGTATAAGGCAGACTGTTTTTCTACATGCTCTGAGGTGATCTGAGGTCCTGACCACTGTCCAATAAGGTAAGTGTCCCGTTCCTTTAAGAAAGTGCAGCCTGTGTGGTTGCCATGGCAGCACTAGAGGAAGGTGTCTCTCTGACGTACCACACTGGTTCTCAATCTGCTCATCTCCAAAGCATTTCTCAAAACCAAAAACGCCTCCATCCTCCATCCAACGACACCATTCACAGAAACCCAGAGACATCAGTCTTCTCAGGCCTGACCAGTAACACTGAGGAGCAGAACGTGCCTACACAGTGTTATAAATGAGACTAGAGCTCTGCGCTCCTACACACAGCTGCCCACACTGCAGCCCTGTTTATGAATATGTAATCAACCATCTCTGCACTTCACTCTCAGCATTCACCTGTGGCCACAGGTGAGACGCTTGCCCTCTCCATTCCAAATAATGAACACAAATGCATATAAGTAGATACAGCTGTTTTATTTCAGGCTAAGATCTCACACAACAACATCTCAGAGTAGATCACTTTAAAGGATGCACATTTCTGACACAGGGCAGGCATTAGTTTAACAACATATTGATTACGTAAGAATACTTCATGATAAAATATTGCTGTTCTGTTCTACATGCAGCACTTTTTGCCTGAGAGAGAGCAGGTTTTGCTTGGTACATCCACACCTCTCTCAAATGGCGAGTCAACCCTGTCTCCCACGCATGCAGCATTAATAGACACATCAGCAACAAGCTGCAGCGAGCAGTGGGTGTCCTCTGCACATCGCTCATCTGTGCACAGTGCTCTACCAGCAACAATACTCAGACAGCATCACCATTATGAGCTGCAAAAAAGTAACTAAATATAGAAATCCTAAGACCATCTGCCTCATCCTCATCAGATTCAAGCCAAAAATATGGTGAAGATACAGTTTTGATAATTGCACAGAAAAAAAAACCTTTATACACGTGCTGGTTCATAATGAAATATTTCCTGAGGACACGGTGCAGTTTGGACCCTGTTTAGGTGTGACTTGTACAGACAGCGTCTCTCTCCTCCGGTGTTCCCGCTGCCTACTTTGTGACACATACTGTTTGTCTGTCAGTATCTGTGCCACCCACTCCCCAGCTTTACATAAACGTCTTATATAAAATGCTTCATGGACACATTTTGTTGAACCTTGCAACCATTTATGCTTGTCCATTACACAAATCACTGTTAATATTCTCTTTACATAACTGGTAACAGAAATTA
The DNA here is from genome assembly GCA_000787095.1 of Periophthalmodon schlosseri. Lineage (NCBI taxonomy): Eukaryota > Metazoa > Chordata > Actinopteri > Gobiiformes > Gobiidae > Periophthalmodon > Periophthalmodon schlosseri. The sequence continues at coordinate 12,742 of JACM01078690.1, read as the reverse complement.
ACAAAAAACTATGTATTTATAAAACATTCACAAGACACAAACATTTAGAAAGTAAAGGTAGGGATGTGCATGCAAATAGATGCGTGCGTCCACATACTGCACATGTTAACAGAGGCAGATCATATTAGCATGTACTCTGAAAGTGAACCTTTAATTGCATATCTGTTTAATTATGCATCTTTTGAATGATCATGCTCAGCCAGTCAGTGTAGTGCCAGTCGGGTGGTGCCTCCTGAGGGTCAGTCTTTCTACAGCTTTGCCCTCATCCCTCCATCACATTGGAGCACACTTTCTTTCACACTCAAACTTTCTGGGACTGACCAAGCTGCAAGTTTGCATTAAGTTTGTGGCTAAACCCTTTTGTTTGCACTAAAACTTTGACTCAGTCATAAGTGTGTCAACATCCCTATCAGTACGAACAGACCCGACAGGCCTTAAACTGCCTCCTAGGGAGAAAAAAGATGAGAGAGCAGCCGTGAATAGGGGCAGTTCACACACTGCTAAGAGAACCTAGACAACATCTACAGACAGAGAAAAACAGCTAAAGAGCACCTTTTGTGGATATGATGTCAATTTGCCAAACAAAATAACAAATGAAAGCATCAAGCACATTAATAGTTTTGCGAGCTACAGTGCAGAGCAGTCATTGGGCTGGAGGTGACGGTTGGATGTTACCTGTGTGCAAAAGCCAGAGCGTTCTGCGCTGGCTCAGGGCGGCTGTCCGAGTTTGGGGTGGCGTCACAGATCTCATCTGTGCCGTTCAAGGTTTCCATCGGAGGGGTCACAGGGGTCAAGGGTGAAGTGAGCTCACCCGCGGGAGACTCCTATGCACAAAAATGTATAGAGACAATTTAGAAAACTCATAAACCTAACAGATTTACAGTTAATCGGCGTAGTTTTTTTTCTTCCTGATTACAATGCAATGGCCTCAAGTGACCTTTTATTATACCGTCATACATTTCTTATCACACTCGTCTTACGATCAGTGCTGAAGGGATTGTTATGTTCATATTTCTGGAAAAAAAAAACAAAACATGCTGACTACATTTTATAGTGATTAAGCAGCTGCTTGTTATAGGAGGAGGGAACAGCACAATGCTTATCTTTACTTCCCATACAAGCACAGTTATACGAGAGACAAATTATTTAGCTATGTCTGAAACATAAAACAAGTCCATTAGGACTTAGGGCTTAGGAATAACGCAGAACAATGTCTGTACAATGCCAGAGGACAAAACGACAGCCCAGATAAGACTAGTAATGTAGCAGCAGCTCCACACTCACATTCATCAGTGCAGTATTTAATCTCCTATGGGTTTACATATAGCTCTGTTGGTGCACGCTTTTGTATGAAAGAGAAATTAGATTCTGTATTATAGAAGCATACAAAATGCCACAGATGCCAGCAGAGGGTGCAGTGACTTTCAATGAGGAGAGAAGCTGTTAAAAAATGTTAAAACAATGGCGGCTAGATTTGACACTTTGACATTTTATTCTGAAATCATCAGCATCAGTATAATCATTGTGTACAGACACCTAAGGATGTCACAGAGTAGAGCAGACTATTTTGTACTCTGGACAAGGATATTTAAGCCATAAGCCATCTCGCAGCATATTGTTCAGAAACCCATTTACGGTACCTAAAATGTGTGTATGTATGTAATATACTGTATTTTTATTTTTATTTTTTTTTACCTGTGATGGAGATGTCGCCATTTCCATCTTTTCTTGACTCTTCTCTTTTGCAAGTCGAGCTGCTTCTTTGTATTCTGCAAACTTTTCTGCAAACTACAAACAAACACACAACAGTGACTTGGGGATAGACAATATGCCCTCAAAATCATAATACAATTGTTTTTAGCCTAGATCCTGATTTACATTTTATCACAATTTATGTAGTTAGTATCTTTTTAAGAGGCTACTGTTTCTGAGACTGCATACTTCACTGTGATTGGTTAAATTCACCTGTCACTCATTTAGAGCATGATGGGGGCTGATGAGTAGTAGGAAGGGAAAAGTGTTGGTGTTTGAGCCTAGAGCTACTTTACATAGATAATTAGTGAATCATGAGATCAGATCAGCATTGCAGGAATCAGATCACAATGTGATGTACATTGCCCAGCCATTTAAAGTGACTTAAAATACTCATAATGTTTAAACTGTAACTAGGCGAGCTGTACAATATTAGCACAATGTGTAGACAACATTATTGTCTTTGTCACATGTATCTCTATAAGCAGTGAGGGGCTAAAGCTGTTATTTTAGTCCTGAGCTGGGACGCATTTGCCCCTCACTGTAAGGTGAGATGTGGCTTCAGTAAATATAAACTAGAGTCCGCTGTGGGTGTGCTCTGCCAGTCGCGTCCAGTTCAGAGAAGGAACTAATGCAGAAGTTTAACAGTTGAGAAATCAAAGAAGAAACTTGTATGGAGCCTCTTATATGTCAAGCATTAGATCATCCACAAAACTAATTCAATACAGTTTCACTTTAGTGTAATTGAATACTGTAGCCCTACTCATGTGATGCAGTGGATACAGTCATTTCTATAGTTCCACTGCATTTACTGAAGTTAATTTTGTGAACTCATAAGATATAACAGATTACAGGAAATACTTAGTCCAAGTTCCTCAGTACAGCACACTCAGTAATTACCAAGTAGCAGGTGGATATCATTGAGAGCTCAAGTTATTAGAATTATGAAGCTATCCATGGCTAATGTTGTTGTTGGCCTACATAACAGTGGCAATGTGTGAAGGATAAACTAAAAGATTAAAATGGCAGCAAATGGCTTTATACAAATGACCTTCATGCCCAATTAAAGGCAAAACTGCCCCATAAACAAATCCCATGCTGTTGCCTTCAGACTGGAATTTTTGGTTCAGGGGTAAATTAAATGTGCTGCATCAAGTTACCAAACAAGCATAGAATTCAGCAAAACACAACTGTCCCATTGTTATCTTTAAAATACTTCTCTGTCCTGCAATAATTCTTTAAAATAATGTTAAAAATCCAAATATTGTTCTCGATTTAAAATATTTAGAGAAAAGAGTAGAGTTTATTAGCAGACATTCTTACAATAATTCAACATCCCAAATTACTTTCTGTATCAGATATTATGTACCTGAACCCTGTTTCTAAATGTGTTTTTATTATTCTGATGCTATTCTCCCTAGTTCAACAGTGAGGCTTAATCATACTGCAGAGAAACAGCCTCCCACTCCCTGAACACACATATAGATCACATTGCTTTATACAATGCAGAGGAGAACTCTTGTGTATCTCGGCGTGTGTGGTATTGTGTTGTATTGTGTTGGTGGGGGTTGTGGGAGGCAGGAAGTGGGCCGTACCTTGGATAGATGATGCTCTGTGGAGAATCCCAGGCCATAGACCGTGTTGGCACGACTGTCCGCCCACTGGCCAAACTTCTGTGAGGTCTTGGTGAACGTCATGTTGGGGCTGATCGTGCTGTTGATTATTGCCTGGTGGAAGGAGGCAGCGTATTATTAAGAAGTATATTTATCCAGTCTCCTGCATATGGGTGATACAGAAATACTAAAAAAAAACAAAAACCTTTTCGTTTACTGAGCGTTTAGACAGATTGGTGTTTGGTACCAGGTCTACTGTACAGCTACAGTACAGCTACACGAACATTAGGGTTGTAAATTGAAACCCGAATAGTAATCCATGTTAAAACTACAGTCGAAACTAAAGACTTTATACTGAAAAAACAGCACATAAACAGGACATGATTGGACCATTTCTAAAAATTTTTTTAATCTTGATCAGAACTAGTAGAGGACTGCATGGTAATGTTACAGAAATTACAATTATTTTGCTTTTAATTATCACTGTATCGAAATGGGCATCGAGTAACAAGGCTTTTCCTTTGTAGTTATTATTATCTGTAAACTAGCGTGCAGTAATTTGGATATTGATCTGGTCCAAAATAATATTGGAATAGTCCACTTATCAAATGAGCGTAAAATTATTAATATAAAAAAAATAATTACTGTAATGATTTGCCACTTTAAAGTTGCAAATTACATTATTTCCACAATTCTGAACACAAATTCGTTTATGTTGAAAATAAAACCTTAATATGTATTTCATTATCACCCAACCTTTAGTTTTCTGATCATTGATGATTATCACAATCAATAAACATAGTTCTATTGACTATTCAAGTTATTTAAAGAGGGCATCTAATTGTTGCATAATGCATCTTGATTTGTTCAATAATGAGGCACAAAGTAATGGACAATCAATTATCAGTGTTGTGTAATGGCTGCCACTCTAAAAGCACTCAATAGATAGTGCTGTGACAGATGTGTGTATATAATCCAATTCAGTTCTGCTCTTCAAATGTGCTGCTCACTAATACGTGGTGCGGCAATGAGGACTTCTTAAATCAAAATCAATGGAAAGGTATTGGGTTGAGTAAAGTCCTATTGTACATCTTGTAACACAAGACAAGCGCACTACATCCAGACCTGACAATAGTTTGTTTAAACAGTACAGTGGAGCAGCACATGGGGTTAGCACTCTTAACACTCAAAGCACAATAGTCTTTGGTTCAATTCCCAGACATGACTGTTTTTCTTCAGCAGTGATCACTCTCTGTGTCTGTATTCGCAGCACTAAAACACGTGCGTTGGGTTGGCTTGTAGCAGCGACAAAGAGTTAACCCGCCATCTGATCATAATTTCGTCTTAAAGTGACCAATGGTACAACATTTCCGTAGAACATTTATAAAAAACATTTATATCAAAATATAAATTCTAGAGGTAAAATTGTAGTAGTTAAATCCAGCTAAAAGAGTGACAACCCAGTGAGCTATTTGTCTGCATCAACAGCAACGCTCAAAAGTCAAATCAAATTATTTTTATGAACCTAATAAAGAGAATCTCATAATAAAACCTTGAAAGTTCTGATAGTCATGCAGCCATGCACGAACGTTCGCCTTGCACATAAACAGTGAAATATGAGCCTGGGGTTTTGGCTGTAGCGCTGAGCTCTTCTAATGTCTGAACCTCAGTAACATCATTAACACCGTGCAGATGATATGGCTATTAAAACTAAGAGGTTTTGATGTATGATGGGGTTTTAAAACATCTGGATTCCCTCACCTTAGTACCGTCCAGGCTAATGATGCGGTAGACATTTCTGGTGCTGTCGTAGAAGTAGGAGACGGTGACTGCGTGTTTACTTGTGGGCAGCCAGTTCTTCTTGGTGTTTGGGTCGATCTGGAAGACATGCGCCCGTGTGCTGTAGATGGGCTGCTCCCTGAAGGGCACAAAAAAGAAGTGGTGAACCTCTTTGTGCCTTAAAACCAACGTTTCACCAAAACCAGAAGGACCAGAGGGGTTGGATTTTCCTGGTAACTGTATGACCAGTTCTCCTTGCTCCATAGTTGCACCAACACAAGTGAAGCTGTCAGTGGATCAATACACTGCTTCTTGAGCCCATAGCAAATAAGCAGACTCCCTTCTAACTAAAACAAAAAAAAGTTTGCAGTTATGGTTCCCCTGTGTTGTGTTTCAGTCAAAGTCAACGTCGCCTGTTCTGATATGGGAATGTCTGCTGCTCGGAGAGGGTCGCCGAGGGAAGCACAGCAGCGACAGAGGGGGCTAAAGGCTAAATATAGACAGTAGGCCACAGTTAACAACCAAAAACACAACCTGCGTGGTCTTGCCTTTCAAACATCATTTCATTTGACACAGATCTGCAAACCCACTTTACAATAAACAATGTTTAATAATGTAAGTGAGGGGTTTCAAAAAAGCTGTAGTTTGTTCAATTATATGAACTTGTGTGTACCTTGTATTACATTTGCTGCTTTAAAATAAATACGAGTAAACTAGAAACTTTGGCTTGGACATTAATATAATAGACCTATGCACTATCTAGAACAAGCTTTTGTTTCGGGCAATTACAATTTTAGTACCAAAATTCTGAAAAATACACAGCATTAAATGAATCAAGTAATAACCAAATAAGAGTAATAAACTGTAAAACTAAAGTATTTAAGGTAAAAGCACATAACAAAATGACCTTGGACTTCCATATTGATCTCTGACTAGATTAGCATTTTCTCAATTTACCGTATTCCACTGAGTAATCTGACTCCAGAAGCTCTTTTTTCCTGAGCATTTCCGCTCACCACGTCGTCTCCCTATTGGTCCTGAGCTTGCTCTGACAGGGCTCCCAAAATATTATTGAGTCTTGCGGTTTATATCTACAGTCAATACACAGACACAGTTATAAAGCTGGGTGCACACAGGGAGATATTCTGGGATGGCAGGGCTGGCAGAGCAGGAGATAGAAAAGTGCTTACACTGCACTGAGGGGGTGATGGGGGACATCAAAGGCCGGCTGTATAAATGAATATTAAAATTCAGCAGCAGCACCCCTCCTGTGTGTGATTAACTAGGAGAGAAAGAACGGGTAGACAGTGAGGACGAAGTCAGACAGAATGAGACACTTGGTCAAATGGGAGGAATAAATGGGAGATATACAGGGAGCCGGGGTGAGAACCTGGGATGCTTTTGGAATAGGTAGTGTGTGTAGAAATGATCAAGATCATGGACAGCAGTGTAAGTGGCAAAACTGTGAGTCACTTGATGTCATCCGCAGCCTGTCCGATCCACGCAACCAGATCTTGGCAAGTGGCTGCATTTTTATTACATAATTTGATGGTGCCGTGGCAGATATTTGTGTGATTTCTTGAATAATTACAAGGGTACCAAATAGTTTTTGTTGCTATGCTTTCATTTTAATATGTGATGCCAGGTCCAAAATGACGCCCACTGATTTGAAAAAATAACACATCTCCTCCTACAAATGAACTTTGTGAGGGCAGCGCAGGGACACTGAATCACAATATAAGGGGGATTTGGTTCAAACATGCATTGAATCAATAAAAAAAGAACATATTATTTTGATGTGATGAATACATAGAGATTTGTGGCTTATTCTTGGTTCAGGTGATGGTTTAACAATAACAACAGCCTGGAATAGTGTTGTCACTATGCTAAAATGTCAAACTCATTCATAATATCTATTATACAATAGAGTGTATAGTTTTCAACACAGTATTAGTAGTTTCTTTAATATTACTATGTGATTTAATAATGGTAATGACCATTTTAAACTATTGCTACTTTTTTATTGATACTTCAATTGATTACCTAGAATACTGGTTTTAGTATCAATTAGAAAGTGGATATTATTTTTTGACAATCCTAGTCTGGAGTGACACTACCAACACCAATTACCAAAGACTATGAACATCATTAATCAATCAGTCATTAAGTTTGTGGACGGTTGAGGAGTGTTCAGTGAAGAACCACAGTTGGAGCAGATATTTTAGATGCAGGGAGACTGTGACATGAGCAGAAGAGGTAACTTCAATAAAAAAATATGGCTTTAAAGCAATTTGATAAAGAGCATTTTTATTATAAGCTGCTGTTAACTGTAGAAACCGTTAAAACTGTTACACATGTGATTTCTTTGTTTTTTGACTATTAATAACGTATTACTGGCCTTGGCCTTAAAACGTATCTATCTCCAGACAAGCAGGTGACAAAATATTTTTCGTAATAAGACCTTTCAAACTGAATAATGAGTTTAATGCCACGCTGGATCATTCCTGGCAAACCAATTACAGGGCACACTTTATCATCCCTTCATTGTGAGCTGGACCAAGAGTTGAAGAGAGCAGCATTGTGGCTGCAAATAACAAAGTGAAAGTCTAACAGAGACAAAGCCAAGTGAACATTAATTGTATTTGCCCCAGGAAGTGTGCGCACACCAGTTATATGATAGGCATCTCCAGATCTCTGCTATAACCATTAGAGCTGAGTGGTGTAATAGGACCTTATCTACTCACACGTTCAAACTTTCCTAAGTCACTTTACATAGCTTACAAGATACATCCTTTGTAATATATTGTTTTAAAGATAACAATTAATTCTATTGTCCATAGAGTCACTGAGCTAGTTATGTAATGAAAATTTGGTCAGCAGTGGAGAGCTGAGTGGGAGTGTGGTGATGGTGAATGATGCCCGTGTTGTAGGAGGGCAGAGTGGGCGTCTTCAGTTGAAGTCCACTGTGAGATGTGAATAGTTAATGTTCAGGTTTTAGCTAAAGACTGAACCATGCTGTGCAGTTAATTTGAGTACACAAGGGTTGGAGGGAACGGGCTGCTGATCTCAGGGGACACACACCAGCAGAGGTCTTTAGATGATAGGTGCCTTTAGTGGGGGATGTGTAAGCTGACATTAACCACGGTGTCATAACCTGCTTGTATACAGAAGCTAAAGGCAGCATTGACTATCTCTGTACTTTATCCTGCAGACCCAGAACAGCATGTACATTGCAGCAGACCCACAGACTCATATTGTTTAACTGTAGAAAGGCTGCTGTTGTGCACATGCGATCATTCAGAATTACATAACTGTCTATATGAGTAGGTGGGAGTAAACAGAGAGACAGAGACCCAGCAAAAACAGGGTCATATTTCTGCCAGAGCAAGTGAGGATTTTAAGTTATTTTGTAATAGCCCAAATTATAATAGATATAGGCCTACAGCATATGTTCACTTTAGATCAAATGTGATTATAAAACTTTCATATTAAGAAACTTCATGCTGCATTGAATTGGGCCTGAAAGGCTTTAGAACAAAATGTTTATGTAGATAGGCTAGAAAAAATAGACCTACAATAGGCTAATATAACTTTACACATTTAAATTGCCTCTTTGACCTCACCTTGGCTTTATTAGCCATTTTTGTCGCATAGTCGTATTTTTGCTCGGTTACGCTTGATGTGGTTTTCATGACAGGGAAGTTGATCTTGGTGAGGCGGCCGCAGCTGATGTGAATACAGAGCGGTAAAGCGAACGCATGCGGAGCTAATCATGACACTTACCCCATCGTTGTGGTTGAAATGGAAGGTGACACCTGACCACTGATTTTGTTCCTTGGTGCCCTATTATAACCGGCTGTGTTGGGTTGGCCGCTGACGGATCTTCAAATGACAGGCTCTCCGCTGCCACCGTCGGTGCGTCTGCAGGAATTTGATGACAACTTCTCCATTCCCCTCCGCTGTCACCGCATGAATTCACACATCCGTGTAGCTCGGCACATGGCACGGACAGACACCAGCTCCTTTGACGCGACTCTGTCTCCGAGCGTTGAGCGCGTAGGCTGAGGATGGAGCGTCACTAGAGGCGCAAGGTCCAGTGGCTGTAGGCAGCTATGTGTTAATCACAGAACCACCATGGAGGAAGGGTGGAGGAGACGCTGCTGGCTCTCAGCTGAAAAGACAACCTTCGTTTTGCCAGTAAGCTGTAGCTCAGCATTACACTATCCACCCTCAGTCGCGCGGTGCCTCTCTCTCTTATTACCATAGGCTCAAAGGCTACACCCCCACTCTCCTCTCTCCTCCAGACTATTCCACACAAAATCTATCAAACACGTCTAATTTTCAGCCTTTTTAAATAGCCAACAAATGGTACCCTATGCTCTGTACAAATAGGCTATTTCTCCAGTTATGGGCTGGTGGCGCATTGATCAACCTATCCACAAACCCCACTGCACCCCGCCCCCCAGTCCGCTCCACATCTGGCTGTTGCACCCGCCCCCTCCCGCTCCTATCACTTCGGTGTCGGTATTGAACTGGCAACGTCACGGCAGCATCCTCCGCAGTGACGTCACTCCGTACTCCGGAGGGGGCACATTTGATGTTCATGCTTCAGCCAACGTTATTAATAAACTTAAAGAGTATATCACAAGTTTTCGTGTTTTTCTAATTATTACTCTGTTTTGTGGGATATGCCGTGTGGTAAATATTTTATACATCAAGGGGCAGTTTGTGAAGAAAAGTTGGAGAAAAAAGTTAAAAGGTTCATCATCAACAGGCTACACAAAATTCCATCCAAAATGCCAGATGCTGTTTATTGGAGGATACGATAATGTTACATTTTAGGAAAATGGGTGGTCTAACCTGTCATGCACTTTAAATCCAACAGACCTAGACGACTGCAAAAAGAACAAAAAAAACCCTTGCTAACGACTGATTGATATGTGTAACGCTCTAAATTGAGTGCTGAGAATGAATGTTTTTGCTGAAAAATCGAGTAAAGATGGAACTTCCAGACTCACATCAGTATCACAACAGATCGAGAAACCAACTTTTGATTAAATCCAGTTGAGAGAATGAGCTCATACATCTTTTCCATCCACAAATGCCCAGCTCTCCTCTGTACGTTTTTCGAAATTAAAAAGGAATTAAAACGTATTGAAATCATCAGAATTTGTGTGAGCACCTTTGGCATCCACCTATACCACAATGCTGCCCTGTGATTGGTCCAGACTCCAGTCCACTGGTGGCCCGAACCCAACTGCTACAGCGAGAGCCTGACAGAATGGATTTTTGTGAGTTTGTGAACTCATAAATATCATGAGAATTCATCTTACTGGCCTATAACCCTCTTCACAATTAAAGGTTTCCTGTCTATTACCATTTTGTGGTATAGGCTAACGCTATAGGCCTATTTCATTTTAGGGATTATTATGATATTTTTGGCATAGTAAAAACTGCTCTTTGATGCTGTTTGGGCCTAAATAGACACTGTAGGATAATTGCTTTTGTGGCATAACCCATATAGGCCTACATGTATCTGCCTTTTTTCTGCAAACAGGCCCAAATATGCTTTTGTGAAGATGATGATGGCGTATTTGAGGGGCGAGATGTGTTGTATTAGATTTATGTACCATATGTTTACAGGCTTTCATCCATCTACACCAAACTGTTACTCTTTCTTAACATCAGCCTGTCCAGGGACTACAGGTGGAAATTAGTATTTTTGCTATAACCTGGCACCAAACATCTTTCCTGTTTTTAAGGTCAATGTATTGTTGTGCACTGTCCCTGTCTAAATAAAAGCATACCATACCATACCATGATCCTGCCCCTGACTCTCACATAGTCTTCAGGCTTGACAACCCTGATGATCAATAGCATATACTGAGAAGCCGTTGTGTCCAGGTCACTGCATATTGACATATTGCAATGCAAACCCAGTAAATCATGCACAGCTTTATATGGGTCACCAGTGATGGAACATAACCAAGTAAAAGTAGTAAAGTACTGTATTTAAGTTCAACTGTTGGGTATCTGTACTTTACTTAAACTTACTTTTAAAGTGGATACTTTTTACTTTTACTTCAGTACATTTGAGATCAGGTATTTGTACTTTTTACTCCACTACATTGAATATTGAGTATTTTTTATAACTGTTTGACACAAATACAAACAACTTTACAAAAAACAACAACTATCGATTTGATTGTTTATGTTGAACAAACTTCATTACAAATCTTTATCAAAATCACTACATTTGAACCTTTATCAACACATACAAGAAATAGTTTTAATGTAGTCTTTAAGTACATTTTTAAACGGGTACTTTAATACTTTTACTTAAGTCGATTTTTTCATGTGATATTTTTACTTTTACTTGAGTATTTTGATTTTGTATGTCAGTGTGAACAGGCTAAATCCGATTTTTCCAAATGCGACCCAGACCACTTTTATATCAGATTTGAACCTGGCCTATCTGGTTTCTACAGGTCTGAAATGCTAGGTGCCACGTTTCCACATATATCAACAAAATAAAACTTTTTTTAAAATCAGTTTATTGTATTGAAAGAGGTGCTCTCTCCCTAATAGACTTTCTTGTAATGTGACACAGCCCGACTTCTGGTTTTGCCCTGCCCTCTTTTGCACATCAGGACACTTCAGGGCTGTTGGATTCACACATGAAAACTGATTTGAGTCACATTTTATTTGAAATGTGAACCACCTCTCCAAGAAAAAAATCTAATTTAGAAAAAAATCTGAATTGAGTGTCAGGACCAGTATGAGCAAAACCTGATTTTAATTCAAAATCAAGTGCGACACATAAATTACCCGTATAATTATTCTCACAAACTGTTGTAAACATCTGGGCACTACTAAAAGTAGGTCTAATGGAGGTTAATAAGCTACTATTTGGTTTGATTTCTGGTTTGAAAGAGCACACTGCTCCCTGGTGTGTTATATTGGTATACTTCCCCTCTCTTCTCCCTCCTGCAGGTTGTAAGTTTCAGAAGGAATATGTCTAGAAAAGAATCTATTTTGCAAAATTAAACTTGTATTACGGTGACTTAGAACTGCCACATCATGTTTAAGGCTATGTTTAATATTTTTTACTTGTGCATAATACCTTTAAACCACTGTTTAAATACTTGTATTGTTCAAATGATTTATATCATTTTTAAAGAATCAAAAAGAATGATTTGTGAATCCTGTGTAGTAGCATGGTAATAATTAATTAATGTCTTACACTTGTAATGCGCTTTACAGGCTTGTCAAAGCCTCTCAAAGCGCTACACTGGAATCATTATTCATTAACTCCACACCCAGTGATGGTAAGCTGCTATTGCAGCCACAGCTGCCCTGGGGCAGACTGAAGGAAGCGAGGCGGCCCTCCGACCACCAATCATTCATGCACACACCACTTTCATACTAAGTAATGTGGGTGAAGTGTCTTGCCCAAGGACACAATGACAGAACTTGGTCTGAGCGGGAATCAATCCTCTGACCTTTGGTTGAAGGACCACTGCCCTAACCACTGAGCCACTGTCGTAATAAGACTATGGCCAGTATAATTAACACACACACACACGCATGCACATACA
>KN476969.1:8522-20171 GCA_000787095.1 Periophthalmodon schlosseri | reverse complement strand
GTTTGTCTTGGTTTGTCTTATCACCACCAGTCACTACTGTATATGACTGGTCACTTTGTCTGTCTTGCATTAAATAAAAAAATAAATAAAAAACTGACTAAACTCACTAAAGAATGTGAGAGAATGTGAGGTCGATGAACTTGTGGAATTCGGGTTCGTTTAGTGTCAACTTGAAATACCCTCAAGGCATTCCTAAAAAGTCCCAAAAATGCTGATTTCGAAAGATTTGAAGATGTTTTTGTGAGTCAGGAATAGTTGACAAAATGTAGTGGAATTTAGGTTATTGGGGTTTTTATCTCGAAAAATGTCTGGTCTTATCTTGAAATGGTTGGTCTGCAGAACATAATACAATAATAGAAGCAAGTATCCAGAATCTATATCGATTTAATTCCAAAGTCCAGTGAGGTTCATCTGGTCTTTCATAGATTCTTTTTCCAGACCAAGGTTTAGCTTGTTTTCATCCTTGACAGTTTGCTCACTAGCGCCTCAGAGTGGTCACTTGATGTTGCTGTGATGTGTCCGGTCAGCTGATTTAAACAGGTTTTGGCGCTGTCTTCCTACCGGTGAGGACAACAAACATCGTTGTTGGATTGAGGAGGAATCAAAATACGGAAACGTGCCCACGGGACTTTAAATCGGGACGAGGGGCCTTTTCACTCTCACACACCTGGGATACTGTCCTGAAGAAGTCGGACTGCAGGGGGCGCTGTCGTCCTGCCTGCCTGCGAAACTGTAAGGTATGAAAACAAACTAAACCTTGGTCTGAAAAAGAATCTGTTAAAATATGTGAATATGTATTTCAAGAAAACACTGGTGAACCTTGTTGTCTGTAGCGACACGTTTAATTGTATAGCTATGAAAGTATTAAAGAGTATTTAAAATAACTAAAGGTGCAGTATGTAACTTTTCCATTGTAGAGTCCACAACCAGCTTGTCTCCTTGGAAATATTATTGCTTTACCTGGGTTGTTCCACAGTATGGCAAAGAAATGATCTATCTCCCTGGAAACGAGCATGTGACCCAACCGGCCAAGCTATAGGTCAGGTCTGTGGAGCTTGATTTGAGCAATGAAATCACGTTCATGCTCAAAATGCAAGATGGATGCATTTCTGTGCCATACTGTGGAACATTCAATGCAAACAAATAATATCTCTATAGAAACAAGCAAGTGGCAGACCCCCCCCACTAGAAAAGTTACACAGTGGCCCTTTAAATAGTAAACTAAACGTGATCGTCCAGTGAGATTGGCAGACCCCCCCCACCACAGTGAAACGAAGGAGATCATTGGTCACCTACGATTTACAAATTAAATCAAATCAGAGTTTAGTGTTCGCTCTTTGATTTCGCAGAAATCTGTCACGTTTTTCAGTCCCCTGTGATATTTTTTTTCTTTTTTTTTTCCTCGTAAGCAGCCATCTTTGTTTTGATACGGACGGACCATGCGTGTTCCTGATTAGCTAATCCACCTGCCAATCGTCCTCTTCTGAACTCGGGGAGATTCACCGGTGACCAGACTCACATCTTCATAAAGTATGGACCTCAACGGTGACCGCCCATCCTGAGCTTCCGGAACCAAATTTCCCATTCATTTTCCTCTTAAACTTTTGGAAAAAAAATTAATGTTAAAAGTTGGAAAGCTTGTTCGGGGATAATCAGCCGCATGGTAACTAATGACAACAAGATCATTTTATTTAAAGCTGTTTCTGAAACTTTATAAACCGCAAAGTTATTAAAACATTTGGCAGAATCTTGCATTTTAAATTTGTTTTTTGGACTTAAAACAATCGCGTTATGGATATTAGTTAGCACGTAGCTGGTTAGCACGTAACCGGTTAGCACGTAGCTGGTTAGCCTCCGCGATGCCTTTGAACTCTTAATATTTTTTTTTTTTAGGTCTATGGGAAAAATGAATGGAAAATGTACTTCTGGACCCTGAGCAAAACGTGTGTGTTCTGGATCCCAGGCAAGTAAATAAGAGAAAGAATCGTTATAAGTTTTGTCACTATAACATCAAGATAAAAGTCTGATTCTGAGCAAAATGAGATACTTTGGTGCCACTAACAAAATTGAATAATCTGGTAACGAACTTTTCTACTCACACCTGCACCTGTTTTTAACGTTTTAAATGGACTTATACGCTTTTATTTTGTATTTTTTTCTGTATTTTAAACAAGGCGCCCGTGAAAAAGCAAGTCTAAGTGCTCTCATTGGTTCTCCCTGTAGAAATACATATAAATAAATAAACACATTCAATATCAACTGTACAAAAAGTGGTTAGCTAGCTATCAATGCCACCTGTCGAACACACTAGCTCCTACATCTACCAGCAAAACCTGGCGTTTGTGGGTGAACTGAGGATTCATGGGAAACAGGAAACACCCTGGACGCCCGGGCCAGACGTATTACCGGCAACATTTTTCATTTACAGCAACTGCGCTACAATAAAACCATTATGTCTGACCACTTTAGCTTATATATATTCTTGAGGGTCCAATTCTGCCGAGGTCGCGTACGCTAGCAGAAACTCCAGTCACAGTGGCCGCGTTTGCTGTATTATAAATCCAGTCTGGGGGCTCATGTTATCGTACGGTCTTCTTGCCAGAGGAGTCATTTTGTGTGTTTGTGAGGTCGGTATAGACATAGCCACTCTCACTGCGCCCGGGGGAGAACAGGAATGTAGCCGGCCACCCCCAAAGAGTATGTATTTTTGAGCGAGGCTTACTTTTCTTAGACGACGCGGTATTGGCTAATATTGCGAGGAATGGGCAGGTTTTAAAAATAGAAAAATGAGGGAGTGTAGGAGGTTTGTTTGGATAGCACGGGCAGGAACTCAGCTAGAAAATGAGACGTAGGGGAGTGGAATGAATCATTACAATTTTCAAATTTTGGATTCTTCGCTTTAGAGGGAAAGGTTAAGCAATAAAGGGGTCTATATATTACGAGAAACTGCTAATTGTCTTGGGCTATTGAAGGTTATAGATGAAAACAAAGACACTGGAAACTCACCAGACACAGACAGAACATGCAAATACCAATAATTAATTCAACTGTGAATTTGGGGAATGTTGGGAGAAGGAAAACATTCCCATAACTCTACGCTGGAATGTAGAACGCATTTGAATACATCTCCCATTTCCTCAAAAACGCTGCTAGCTCGGCCTGTCACAATAATCACTATAAACAATATATTTAAGGGGTCAGTATTTATCGTCTCCAAACCTTTCTTTGCAAACATTTGGAGATTTTTGCAATTTTATGTAATCCGATAAGATTTGAGCTGTAGAGAGTGGAATAAATAACTGCTATGGCTCATTATTAGTTCATTCTACCAGAGGCGTCAGACTGGGGGGGGTAAAGGGTACTGTTTACCCGGGGCCCAGTGCAGGGAGGGGGCCTTTACAAAGTTTGTAATGTGTATTTTTCCCCAGACAACATGTAGTGTGGGCCCACCAAGATGATTTATACCCAGGGCCCAAACTTTGCTGCTTTCTATCATTTATTTGTTGCAGCTCAGGTTTTTAACGATACTAATGATTAAAAATAGGTTCACTGGGATTATCGTGTGTTGTGTCTGTGGCATAAAGTAGTTTCAGTATTATTGTTTATCGTAGTCCTAGTGCTAGCATGTACACAGTTAGCATTGTTAGCGTGTACTCATCACCAAAGCTGTGCGAACTGCTTATATTCGCTCAGACAAACTTATTGTGTGAACCATCGCACAGTGTGAACCAGCTCAACAGTGGCAGCCTGCTCAGGTTCCCAAAGTAAATTTTCCATACATTTTTCCCATAGATTTTTCCCAAAATTTAAATATTAAGAGTTCAAAGGCAAAGTAGATGAAGATGTGGATATGTGCGAATGAATGAATGAACTGACTCACTGACAAACAAAACTTACCTGCTGGTACCAATAAAGTAACCTTGAACCTTGAACCTTGAACCTTGAACCTTGATTGTGGTGCCTAACCAGCTACGTGCTAACCAGCTACGTGCTAACCAGCTACGTGCTAACCAGCTACGTGCTAACCAGCTACGTGCTAACCAGCTACGTGCTAACCAGCTACGTGCTAACCAGCTACGTGCTAACCAGCTACGTGCTAACCAGCTACGTGCTAACTAATATCCATAACGCATAAAACGTTGTTTTAAGTCCAAAAAGCCTGTTTAAAATGCAAGACTGAATGAATAAACAAAGTTTCTTTTGGTTGTTCACATTTTTGGAAAAAACAAAACAAAATACATTTTCTATTTGTATTGATTCTGTGAAATATTTCAATAACTTTGTGGTTTGTAATGGTTCAGAAACAGATTTTAAATAAAATTATAGGTTTTGTTGTCATTAGTTACTACGTAGCTGATTATCCCCGAGCCAGGTTTCGAACTTTTAAAAGTCTCTGAGAAATATTAATGGGAAATTTCGTTCCAGAACAGCGGGGTGGGCGGTCACTTTTACACTCCATGTGTGCCGTGTTATGATTTTAATTCCCCACATCAAGACAAAAAAAAGTGTATCCCAAACAAGATTTCTGCTTAGACAGGTAGAAATGAAACAATAAAACAAACGTAATGTTGAAACAAAACAAAATTATAACAGAGTGAGATCTGAAACGAGTCCATTAATCACCCGTCTCCGTTCGCTCGTGTGTATTGGCTCGGCTTCATCGCTGTTGCGTTCGAGGCCTGGTGTGCGTTTCTTTAACTGGCTGCACACATAGCCTCTGTGTTTCCTCCAAATGGCTGCGATCACGTTTCTGTTTAGCTCATTTTTACACGCTCCAGCGATCGTGTAAATCACATTTAAAAGGCGTATACAGCTCATTACGGCCCGGCAGCTCCCCCTCAGCTTCTACCCTGTGTGGAGAATATTCTGCAGTCATCTGTGGTGTAAACATGCCTTTACTTAGCCAGATTAACTCAGAGGGTCAGGTTACTCTGTTCTCCCTCCACTGCAACACATCCAGCCTCAGAACCAACAAGAGGTCCTACCCACGTTGTTTTCAACCATGATTTAAAAAAAGAAAAAAAAAGAAAAAAAAGTTTATTACTGCCAGAAAGAAATATTCTGAACTCTTACCAGAAAGTCTCCCTGTGTTTTGGTACATTTTTGCTCTTGATTCTAGTTCTACCATAGACTGTATATAAAAATGGACATAGCTAACGCGCTAGCTGGCACGTTCTAAATAAGAAGTGATCATGGGCTGTCTTCCGGCTCACGTTCTAAATAAGAAGTGATCATGGGCTGTGCTTCCGGCTCCATCAACTCTGGCTCCAGTTCACTTTACATTAGAAAACTGTGGCCCCTCTCTCTGTAACTGCTGCTGTCAGACTCGTCATTTTGGTCTTAAATGTTCGTATTAACCCTCTACGTGATCCTGGGGTTTTTATTTCGCTATTTTGTCCATGATTCAAGATATGAGCACTAATAACAGACAAATCAGGCGCCTTCTTTCCCCGAGGTCGCTCCCGCTAGCGTTAGTAACAGGTTTGATTGACAGCGTTGCTAAGCGCCCGCTCCCTGCTAAACCAGCGGTGCGGGCGAGAAGGGGCGTTACCTTCAACAGCCTCGCTTCGGATTGACTCTTTGGTTGACTGGAGCCGAACGCTACGGGTGACATCACGCGCCACTTCTTCATATAGTCTATGAGTTCTACAAAGCTGTTGGGAAAAGGCTGGACCTTCAGAGCAATAGCGATTGGGCAACGCATTACAACAGTGAAGCATTGAAATCAAAATTTTAAAACTTAAATCCAGATGAGAGAAAAGCACAATCATTTTTCCCATCCACAAATACAGAAAACGCTTTCCTATGCACAAAATAGTCTGTAATCCTGTCTTTTGCTTCCTCCCAAACCGCATTACTTACTCACGATTGGATCGATCTTTTAAACCCAAACGCAGACGCGGGGGCGGTGTATGAACTTAATATGATAATATGAGTTGTCTACCAAACACAACAGTGGGAAATGTACAAGATGGATTCCCATGAGCTTGTGATCTGACTGTGTACGGTTAAATAAAACATACCTTAGTCTACCTTAACCTCACTTCAGAAACCACAGACTGTGTACAATTTTGCTCAATCTCAAATTTGATAAAAAAAATAATAAAAGAAAAATCTATGTATATTGTCCACAAGTTCATTTCCTTGAAGTGCGACTAGGCCTGTCACGATGAATACTACAGCGACTTATCATTCAGTACCATAGACTGTATATATAAATGAACAAAGCTAACCTGTTAGCCGCCACGTTCCGAATAGGAAATGAGCATGTGCGCACATCCGGCTCCATCGACTCCAGTTCACTTTACACTGAAAAACTCCGTCCCTCTCTCTGTACCTGCTGCTGTCAGACTCGTCATTTTGGTCTTAAATGTTCGTATTAACCCTCTACATGATCCTGGGGTTTTTATTTCACTATTGTGTCTGTAAATCAACATATGAACATTAATAACAGACAAATCATGCGCTGCCTTTTCCTGCTAACTCTACCAACAGGTTTGATTGACAGCGTTGCTAAGCGCCCGCTCCCTGCTAAATCAGTGGTGTGGGCGGGAAGGGGCGTTACCTTCAACAGCCTCGCTCCGGATTGGCTCTTTGGTTCCTACGATACTAGCGGTCGGAATTCTTAACATGGAACTCAGCTCTAAATTCGCCGCTATAACTGCTTCGGCCTCGATGAGCTTCATTTGACTGGAGCCGACGTCACGCTCACTTAGTCCACTTCTTTACTGACAGATGGAACTATTACTTTTGGGGGTCAATATTTATCGTGGGGACTTTTTTCTGAAGATTTGAGCTGTAGAAGTTTGAATAAATAGCTTCTATGACTCATTAAGTGTTTAATTTATGTATCCCACTTCAGTTCAATAACAACACTGTACATACAGAGTCGTTTTTTGGGGGAAATCCTGCTTCAGAGTCGTTGTGTCAGTGGCATAAATTAGTTTCAATATTATTGTTAATCATCTATATTTTCCTCACCAATATATCGTACTTCAAAATTAGTGTTTGTGTTTTAAGTGCAAAAAGAGCGAAGCATTAAGCATTTCAGTGTGTACGTTTGAGCCGCGTGGATGTGTTAATGGAGCCAAGGCCTGCAGCAGCGGGACACGTCGATCGGGGGCTGCTATTAGGGGGACCACCAGTGCGCATGGGCCTAATACCAGCGAGCGCACTGGAGCTGGGGCAGGAAGCTCCAGCAGACAGGCCAATGCTGAGGGAAGCACTTTCTCCACTCTACTGTAGGTCTCCTTGGAAAAAACAATGACAAGGCTTATTGCCGTTTGGAAAAAGTCCCGTAGCTTACTTCCAGATGACAGACAGCGAAAAGCGAAGGAGAGAACGGAATTCAACGAGGCCCCGGCCCTGTAGTGCGCCGTAAAGTTAGAGTGAAGAATTTGGGGTCACGTCCTCCAAAGTTCCGGAGTAAATGCTTATTCCATCAAGGCTTGGAAGTTCATGTCTCAAAGTATTTGCTGAAGGTCAATCTGTTCCTTAGGTGACCCCTTAAGGTTAGAGTTGATGTCATCTGTCCCATCCACAGACTGTGTAAAGAAGTGGACTGAGTGAGTGTGAGTCACCCACAGCGTTCGGCTCCAGTCAAATGAAGCTCATCGAGGCCAGAGCAGTTATAGGGGCCAATCCGAGTATCGTAGCAACCAAAGAGCTAATCTGGAGCGAGGGTGTTGAAGGTAACGCCCCTTCCTGCCTGCACTGCTGGTTTGGCAGCGAGCAGGCGCTTAGCAACGCTGTCAATTAAACCTGTTGCTAACGCTAGCGGGAGCGTCCTCGGGAAAAGAAGGCGCATGATTTGTCTGTTATTAATGTTCATATGTTGATTTACAGACACAATAGTGAAATAAAAACCCCAGGATCATGTAGAGGGTTAATACGAACATTTAAGACCAAAATGACGAGTCTGACAGCAGCAGTTATGGAGAGAAGGGCGACAGTTTTTGGATAGAAAGTGACTTGGAGCCAGAGTCGATGGAGCCGGAAGCACAGCCAGAACGCGGTGGCTAGCGGGTTAGTCCATTTATATATACAGTCTCTGGTCCTATCCCACAATGGTTAAGATTTTGTGACAGACCTGAAATATCTTTGCAAAATGTAGCCCTTACTTAGTTTTTTTAGAATGGGAAAGATACAAGATTCATACGAACTGAAGAACCTGTGCTGTGATTTATGTCTTTGTAAGGACCAAAGATGTTCAAATTTGCACAAAAACACGCATTTACAAACTAGTGGCCATAGTCATTTCACACTGTAAACACAGTAAACTACACATTGAGTTGGCAGTCGGCATCTGAAGCACTGAGTTTGCGGTTGGCATCTGAAGTTGGAGCAGACAGGGGTTGGCGTCTTGCTCAAAAGCACCTCAGCAGTGCTCTCCGTCTGCGCGTTGTCCGAGCTGAGACTCAGACTGGTACTGACTGACTCGCTGATCACTGCCACAGAAGCCAATATAAAATTATCTATATATAAAAAACAAAAACTGCCCATACGACCGTCTCCGCTGCCGTAGGATCCGGTCTGATCTGGTGAAAGCGGCGAGGTGACAGTGAGGGGAGCAGACCCCACGTGTGTTAACTGGCCTCCACATGGGAGTCCCACTTTACAGCCAGGGTTTATGACTTCACTGTTTAAAGTGGGCTTAGGTTTCAGCGCATAGTCCTGCACCGCTCTGTTCTACCTCTGACCCGACTCGGAATCGTGACAACGGGAAGGAGCGGAAAGGCAGCCCGAGCAACGAGAAGTACAAGTTCTCTATGTAAATATGACGCAAAGACGTAAGGTGGAACTTTTCTGGTGGGGGTTCTGCCAACCGCTGGTCCATTTATGTTATAGCTTTGCCTCAAATGTTCCACAGTATGGCATTAAACAGATCTATCTTATGTTTAAGTGTTTGTATTGCTAAAAATACCTTGAAAGACAATAGCGTTATTGTTAGCTGGTTTGCTGCTCCACAGATCTGACCTGGAACTTGGCCTCACCCTTCGCCAGAAAAGTTACACAGTGAAGCTTTTAGTCTGAGCCGTTCACCAATATCAGACCAATCAGAACAATTATGCATGATTTGGTTTATTTAATTTTTTTTTGCCTTAATATGCTTTAAATACTTATAGGGCGACAGTGGCTCAGTTGGTAGAGTGTTTGCCCACTGATCAGAAGGTTGGTGGTTTGTTGTGTCCTTGGGCAAGACACTTAATTCTCGCCCCCAGTCTCAGTGTGTGACAAACACTATATTTCATTATTATTATTATTCATGTTCTAAAGTTAGGAGACATTTTCACTTATTTTTCTGACTTATTTGTATTTATTTATTTATTGTTGGCATCAATTTAAAGAGTCAAAATCAAAATAATCAGACAGTTAATATAAATACAACTGTTATGTGCTTTATTGGTCTGAAGAACAGGAGAAGATACAGTCCCATTGTAGATTCTCACTGAAGGCATCAGAACTACGAATGACAC
This sequence comes from Periophthalmodon schlosseri, assembly GCA_000787095.1. Lineage (NCBI taxonomy): Eukaryota > Metazoa > Chordata > Actinopteri > Gobiiformes > Gobiidae > Periophthalmodon > Periophthalmodon schlosseri. Next base: position 10,695 of record KN476969.1, on the reverse strand, counting down.
ATATGGAAGGTAGTAAACAAAAAATAAACCCAAATAACTCCAAACTTGTTTTAGATTTAAAAAAAAAAACAAAAAAAAAACCCCAAAAAAGCCTTTACCCTTTGCTTTGAAACCTGATTTGGCCTTTCTTGACCCCGACAAGAAGCTTTTATGATGATTATTTTTGTGTTGATTTGTTTGTATTGTGGTTTTAATGTCTTTCTTATTCTGTAAAACACTTTGAACCAAATAAACTTGCCGTGCCACAGCTGTGAAGTGAAAACTATTTCTGGAAACTTCATCATGAAACTCACTGAGAGAAGGACAAGGGTTTGCAGCTCTGTCGACAAAGCAAAGGGTGGATACTTTAAGGATTTGAATATAAAAATTTTTTTAAAAAAGCTTTTTTTCTTTGCCACATACTACAACTGAGCTACTGTGACCTTAAGTAGTATATGTACTACCTCAAGTAGCAAACATAAAGAAAAAAATTGAATAAATCAGAGGGTTCGTCCAAACTTTTGACTGGTAGTGTATAGAAGGTTGTCATTATGGTCAGATACTATCGGATTCTGTGTGTCCAACTGTTGACCCAAGTCCAGTAGAACAGAAAAGACCAGTTCAAGTGAATGCCCCAGTCTATAAACATTAACACCCATTTAAGGCCTATTTAGCAGCTGATTCACTGTCATGTGAGTGTAAAAGCGCAGAAACCGCCCGTCTAGTCATTTTGGCACTGACTTTGGCCCTGTCTAAATCCTGGACTAAGCCCTTATCTGTGAATAAGACCAATAGTACGGCAGATTTACAGCTTAGCATTAAATAAGAAAGGCTACACCAGCTATTTTCTGAAGGCCTCAACCTACGTAACCGCACCAAAGGAACCCAAAGCAAAACGATACTCTGAAGTTTAGTCACAGTGGGAGAACGGCTGAGCTGCTGCCTCGAACAATTGCTGCCTTCACTGACCCTGGAATGGAGAAAATAGTACCATCTGCGTTGTCAATAATGTTTTCGGAGGTTTGGGATTGCGGTGCTGTTTTGGTAGTTGTTTACGTCGAGGGAATAAGAAGATTGGTCCAAGTGCGCTCCGAGAAGACATGGAAAGTTGAGAATGGAAATGGAGCTTGGTAAACGCTGAGCATGACGACTATCTGCCATAAAAGCAGACGTTTTATTTAGCGTGAAGCGAAAGGGGCGGAGCCGGACAACGCTGAAGTAATAACAGAGATCTCATCGTTTGTCTTTGTCTAAACAAGTTGGTACAGAAATGATTTGAGAAGAAACTGGACTTTCAAGAACCGTCACTTTTACTTGAGTAATAGTTTTGTGAATTAAGTTGTTATGCTGTCAAATACTATTATTTTTAAGAAATAATCATACAGAATCAGTGTTATTAATTATTTTTCAATGATTCATGGCTGTATATTATCTGCAACAGTACTTTAAAAAGTGTGAGTGTTTTTGGACTATGTCATTGTGGTTTATCCAATTACATCATTTAAAGTAATAAAGTAATTTGTGTAAATATATTGTTATAAAAAATCTCACTGTATGGCCACATTGACAAGCAACTAATGGGTATCTTCAAAAAGAAAATGTACGTAAACTAAAACTCAAGCAGATAATCCTCTTACGGCGAAATATTAAAATGTGCATATTTCCCAGTGGCACAAATGAAGCCTGCCACCTCCACCATTTCTTCCAAGATGGCCGCCTAAAGCTCCATCCACCAAGTTCTATAAATCATACAGGGGCAAGCATGTGGTCCATGGTCCCAGCTGATGGTAGGTTACAAAATACTTTTCCACAGTATTTTTACACGAGTCTAAATACATTAATTTTGTTTTTCACTCACTTTAGTCAGATTTTAGCAATTATGTTACTTGGTAAGATTTCAACCCAGTAAAATAGTCACTTAATTCTTGTATGAGTGTGACGACAACTTCCTGTGTCGTTTAATGTGGAAATGGTGGGTGTATTTTGGCCCTAGTGAATTCTGGGAAAGCCATGGCCGCCTTGTTGTTCAGACCTCTCCCCTGGCGCAGCTTCAGAAGAGGACACACGTCGTCAAATGCTTCAGATGAGCTACAAAAGCCCCTGTGGGTGTCTGTGTGTGGGCGTGCACGTGAGAGTGTCCATGTGAGGGCGTGCATGTGAGAGTGTGCGTGTGAGAGCGTGCGTGTGAGAGTGT
>JACM01023476.1:0-11084 GCA_000787095.1 Periophthalmodon schlosseri | reverse complement strand
AGCAGTGCTTGGGCCGGTGTGAACCCACTCCTAGAGCCCTTCAAACAGGAGGTCTTGGAGCGGCTCCACCCGCACTCTGGAGTGGGGCGAGTGCGGTGTGAACGTGGCCGACCTTGGGCCGACCTACGCAGTCTGCTGTGACAGTAAAAGTGCTTGAATTTGGGCAAAAAGCGCTCAGAACACGTATATTTGTATGAATGGGCGCTGTTTGACACATTCGTCTGATGAGGCAATTTGGATCAACTTAATATCAGCCACAGTCTCCTCCTGCCTCTGTCTGCGCAGGTGAGCCTCGGTCTGTCTGTTTTGCCGTTCAAAAAGCTTTTTTTCCTCTGCCACCAGCGTACAGTCCTCAGTGTATTTAGTCACAGGTAAAAGAAAAGACCACTGTGTACAGGGCAAGAGAGCGCGTGCATATTCATGGGGCTGTCTGCTTGAAGCACATTGTCATAGAAAAAAATTTGCTGATCAGCTGATGGACTCTCACATGGCTCATGGTGTGTGTTTGAGGTGAATGATGCGCAGTGTATGTGAACAAGGCCGACCTAAAAGCACTGGGGTCGGTCCACAGACCACACTAACATGTGAAAACGACCTTAATCTGGTGGGATATTACCTGTTATAAATATAAATTATAGTTTTAGACCAATCAAGAAGCAATTTGTGAAGGAAAGTTGAAAAATATGTTGAAAATGTGCAAAGTATATTGATGACATCACACTGGGAGAATTCTCCACACATTTTTCTGATTCTTTATACATGATTCCAACAAAATAAAGGTGTATTGTTATTTGTCAAATAATAATTTGTGTACAATAGAGGAATTACGACAGTTACGGTATTCCCTAGTATGATGCCATGATTGCCAACCAGGAAGTACAATTTTAAACCTAAAAATGGCTGAAGTGGGACAAGTGTGAAATTCTAACCAAAATCTTAAATACAATGATCTTAACTGTGTTTATAGTTGCTGTTCTGTCTGCTTCTGTCTGCTCCTCTGGCTCTGCTCCTGTCTGCTCCTCTGTCTCTGCTCCTTTGTCTCTGCTCCTCTGTCTCTGCTCCTCTGGCTCTGGTCCTCTGGCTCTGATCCTCTGGCTCTGCTCCTGTCTGGTCCTGTCAGCTCCTCTGGCTCTGCTCCTGGCTGCTCCTGACATGTCCCTGTCTCTGAAATTTTAAGCAAAATTTTAAATATACCGATCTTAAGTGTGTTTTAGTAGAATGAGTGGTCTAACCTCATAGGCACTTTAACTCATCATAATTACACTTTAGTTCCTCTGTCTCAGGTGCTGTCCACGGAGTCGGGTCCCGGCATCTCCTTTGAGTACTGGCTCCCTCCAGACCGGTACTTCTTATTCCATGGCCCCAAGAGCCCTCTGGACCACACCCCTCGCTCCGCCTCTGTCACTGTGGCAACACCAGCATCTGTCTCCACGGTAACAACAAAAGCCGTCACCGCCATCCGACCACAGCGCCGCGTCAACCGAGGTGAGACCAGCTTAGTCCAAGGGTATCCTACCTACAGCTAAAACAAAGGATTTAGCTGTTAAATCAGACATATTGTGCTTGTGTCTGCTCTATAGTTATAATCTATGACACCCATGGATCATTGTGTTTATAATTTGGACGTATTAAATCACAATATTCACCTAAAGCAACTTAATAAAAGAAACAAGTCCACTGACTTCTGCATTAGAAAGCTGCAGTGCCCAATGGGAGCTGACGTCGCATCACAACAAAGCACCGCATGCTGTCGGCCCCTTCTGTGAATAGCTGCACATCACACAGCAGCAGATTTTTTTTCATTTGTACCAAAATAACTCTGCGACGTCGAATCCTGTGTATCACCGATTAAGAAAATAAAACTGAAGAACGAAGACGTCACAGTTGGGCGTATGCCAGTGGCGGTGAAAACGTTGATTGATTGGCAAAATGGCGTCTTAAAAACAAGCGATTAAAGATTACTCAATCATGCATGAATCAAAATACGACTTCAGAGAGTAGATGAGAAGGAAACAATTATAACATAGTTAAAAGCTCTGAAAAGTCAATTTTGCAGAATAGGTCTGATTTAAACATGTGACACTAAATAAGTCATATTTGAATATTTAATCCATGGGCCAGACCACAAAATTTGACATGTCTGTATCACTCAAGGTGGCAAGGGCTATCTGTGACTTTAGAAAAGTCCCATATCTAAACTTTATATTTTGGTGTGATAAAACAGTTCAGGCAAAAATGGTGAAAAATGAAAAGCTGTGGTTACCATGGTAACTGTCAGACTGTTACACATGACCTTAAATGAAAGACAAGACTGTTTTCTTTGATATCAGACGCAATCATTTAAATCATTATCTGACAGGCAGCACAGAATATGGACACATGGTTTGAACACTTCAGGGGCTGATAACTGTGATGCTGCTGAAACTCAAAAAAGTCCATCCCACCAAAATATAAAGCTTAAATGTGGAACTTTTCAGTTCAGTTCAGACAGCTTTTGCCACCAATACCCAAGTGATACCCAAGTTTTGTCTGACCCATGGACTCATTGACATGTGTAAATGTTGCCTTAGATGCCTGCACTAATAAGTGCTTTGTGTTCTAACTGTCCCATCTAAGGCTCGTCATCACTGTCCTGCTCCTCTGGCTCTGCTCCTCTGGCTCTGCTCCTCTTGCTCTGCTCTTATGGCTCTGCTCCTTTGGCTCTGCTCCTCTGGCTCTGCTCCTGACATGTCCTTGTCTCTCTTCCAGTGAAGCCTCCACGTCAGACCTCGTCCCATTGGCTCAATACTCAAAGTGAACCAGAACTCAACCAGCATCTGCCGCCTCCGAGTCCTTCTCAAAGTAAGACTCATCGAGACCGAGTCCGGTCTCTGGTCTCTGGTCTCTGGTGTCTGGTCTGGTCCTGGTCTGGTCTTGGTCTGGTCCTGGTCTGGTTCTGGTCACTGGATGATACATTTGAAGGTGGTTTTCACACATCTTGCTCTGTGGGTTGGATTTAATTTTATTATTAAGTTTATTTTCATTTCATTCTCTTTATTTATACAGGGGGAGCCCAGTGAGAGTACAAAACTCTTTTTAGATAATACAAACTAATCAATAAGAACAACTGCGTATGACCATTTGAAACATTAAAAACAGGTGCAGATGTGACTATTGATACTTTGCAGCTGATGTCAACATCATTCCCTGGGGGTGTGATGCTAACTAGAGGCTCTGTTCTGTCTGTAGTTCTGTTAGACTTAATCTTAAGATTTGTTTTAACACAATCTGACAATAAAGAGCTGATTTAGCTGGAACTACAACAGGTGAGCTGGTTTGTGCTGTTAAACACTTTCCTCTCAAATAACATTACAGTCACAAGCTAGCTAGCATTAGCCAACAGTTTTTCAGTTCAGTCACTCTCACCTTTTTGTTGAAACTCTTACTCCTAAACAGGACCACGAATGCTTGTATTGAGCACAAGCTCCTGAAAATGTGCTGTTTAAATCAATTTTGTATTTTTTTTCTTGAGTTTTCAGTCTTCAAATGTTTGGCTTTACCTGCGCAGACAGACTGGTGGAAGTACTTTCACACCACACTGACGCTGTGACACAGTGACACTGTTGGGTTCAGGATGAGACTGTTGCTGCTCTTGAATCCATAGCTCTTACATTGGCCTCAGATGTTTTGTTTCATTTATTTGTTTATTTGTTGTTTCAGGACGCTGTGGGGCGTGTCCTGCCGTCAGAGGGCGCAGGGAAAGACAGAAACAGTTCTGTTCCAAAGACTTTGGTTTGTTTTGAATCTGACACTATGACCTCTGACCCTCTGTTCCTTATCCCTCCAGACCCCGCCTCTCCTCCCCCCTCACTTTCCCCTTTAGTCCTCCAGACCCTGCTCCTCCTCCCCCTCACTCTTCCCTTTAGTCCTCCAGACCCTGCTCCTCCTCCCCCTCACTCTTCCCTTTAGTCCTCCAGACCCCGCCCAGTTTAGCAGCTCTATTTGAAATGTGGCTAGGAGTTTTGGTATTTTAGTCTCACTTTAAAATCAGGAAAGAATCCTTTTGCCTGAAACCAATGAGCTTTATGACAAACCCAACTGTTTTAGACCTGTTCAGATCGAGTCTGTACGGTTTGTGCTGATAGTCAGAAGTGATCACGTGGCCCTGGTTGCTACAGTAACATGTTAACTTATTTTTCTATGAACAGGCCTCAGTGTGATATGTTTGACTGTTTCATGTTTTATTTTATGGTGCAAGTAGAGATAAGGCTGTAGGTGACACATTTGTAACTTCTGCTAATCTGTTAACCCCAAAACACCCCTTACCTTAACCAAACTCTAACCTTAACCTAAACCCTAATCTTAAAGAGGGGGTATTTTGCAAAATACATTTTTTTGAGCTTTCTCCCATGTTATAATGTTATGTGTTAGCAGTTAATACCCCATTGACATAAAACACCCCTCTTTAACCATAACCCGTTTCCAAACTTTAAAAAAAATAACCGTTCCTAAAATTAATTGAATGACTAATCACAGCAGACTGTCCCTCCCAATCCGATACTCTAGCATAAGCATTCTTTCCCTCTCTTGCAGTGGTCCGCTCAAACCCAGTCTATACCCAATCTAGATCCAGACTGTAACCAGTCTACACCCAGCCTCTAACCAGTCTAGACCATGTCTAGACCCAGCTCTAACCAGGTCTAGACCATGTCTAGACCATGTCTAGACCATGTCTAGACCATGTCCCCCCCCACACACACACAGACCCTTTTCCCCCCCCAGCCTCTAACCAGTCTAGACCATGTCTAGACCATGTCTAGACCATGTCTAGATCCAGACTCTAACCAGTCTCTCCTCTCTTGCAGTGGTGCGGGCCTGGGTCCGGTCGGTCCGATTCTTGGGGTCTGAGTCCCGGTTCGAGATCGAGATTCTGGAATCCTACAGGAACCGCTTTCCTCTGTTACACCGTGAGTTCCTGTGGGCGCCAGACCAGTGTTGCCCCCTCCTGGAGCGCGGCAAGCAGTACGTGCTAATGCTACGACGTCACGTTAACCACGAGAACACACTAAACCGTCTCCTCCTAGAGCCGCGCGACTACAGCGTCCCATACAGGCCACGAGAGGACCAGCACATGAGAGAGTTACAGGCGAGCTGTGACAACAGAGGAGACCGGTTATAAACCAGGACTAAACCAGGACTAAACCAGAACTAAACCAGGACTAAATACCAGATATAAACTCACTTTAGAATGAAAACTCTGGCCAAAATTTGGGCGTGCTGCTGTTTTCTCGTCCATATAAGGCACTTCCTGTCTTGGTGCATGAGCGTTCCTGAAGGTGGCACTGTGGAGACTGAAGCACTTTGACTAAATCTGTTTTTCCGTTTTTTGTTTTTTTTTTAAATCTATACAAGTTTGAGTTTTTAATACAACATAAAGAACATAATGTAAAACTGCACTCCTTAAATGCGCTCCTCACAGTGAACAGTGAATTATGATGAAAATGTCATTTAAAGTGCATATGGCAGGTTAGACTCATTTCTATAAAACATAGTTAACATTAGATTTAAAATTTTACCAAAGATCTTGCCTAGTTATTTTGTAGTTTTGTAATTTTTCATGAAGTTTATAATTTTACTTCCTGGTTGGACACGAGCAGCAAATACATACGTAGAGGCATGTTACCTATAGCAACCATAATGCAATCAAGGGCCAAAACTTGTCTAAATGACACAATAGTTATGATTAGACTAATAAAATAAATGACAGCACGTTTATTTACTTAAGTAAATTAAACGGTCAAAAAAAATGCCTTCCTTGTGCATAAATAGTCTCTGCATTTTGGATGGAGTTTCCTGTGTTGGTAACATAGGCAGAGGGATTCTGTTTTACAACTCAGTGCTACTTCCTGTAGTTTTGTACTTTTCTATTTTTCCCCAAACTGCCACTTAACTCATGTAAAACTATGATAATTATTTAACACAAGCACTATGCTAAGTCAGAATTAGAAAAATATATTAATCTGTCAAATGCACTTTCATTTAAATATAAGTGAGAAAGTAAACATTTAATGTTCTAAAAATGAGAAACATGAGCAACTCTGAAAACACCAAACCACAAACCACCAAACCGTCAGACCGAGACGCTGGATCTGACTCAGTTTGGTTTATTTGACCTGTTTTTTGTATTTTTATTAAATTACATTTAAAAAGTGAATTTATCATTTTTACCAAATGCAAAGAAAAGTCTTTTTTTTCAACATTTCAAATCTTTCTTTTCCAGAGTTTTTTTTTAATTTAAGAACAAAAGAAACGTTCCGTTATTATTATTGTTTTATATTCAGATAATTATTTTTGTGCCATATTTGTATTTTTTGCCAAAGAGATTAACAGAAATATAAATAAAATGTGTCAAACTTTGTCTCAGACCCTTTTTTTATTTTAGCAGAATTTTGCTGTAATTTAAGAACTAAAAGAATCAAACAAAAAAAAAACAAATTAAAATCATGTGTTTTTATTCCTTCTCTTAAACCTTTTCTCCATTTTGTACATGAAGCATTCAGGCATGTTTCCTAAAATATAGTTTTAAATTGCAAATAAAAATAATTTATTTTAATGCAAAAATTATGAAAAATCCGACACAAGGCTCCAACTCTCTGTAAACATGTGACTTCAGGTCATTCTGGAGTTCTGCCTCCAGGTGGCGCTGTTTCTCTGCATCTCCATAACCTTCAGATTAAATAATAATAAAATTAAACTCTAATCTGCCCGGCCACAGTTTAAACATGAGGAACATAATCCGCCCAGCGACAGGAGCCAAAGTCACTATTTTCTAATGTTTTTGTCCCTTAAAATAAAAGCAGTTATATTAATATGGTTAAGAACCCCCTTTGTAGAAATTTAATAAAATCTCTTTTTGTCTCTGAATTTCAGAGTTTAAATTCTCATACAAACAGTTTATTTTCATAATCTACCCAGCGACAGGTGACGCAGGTTTTAAAGTATGGATCATTCTAAATTATAACTGTGTGTCACAGTTCTCCCGCTGAAGACTTCTCATCTCTTAGCGTCACCATGGTGATCTCTTCTGTCTCTGGACTTTACACTCTGGAACCTTTCTGATTGAAATCCGCCTAGCAACAGGAGAGTTTCACTGTGGAATTGCTCAGTCCACCTATAAAACATCTTTATTTTATGTCCTGTTTGAAGCGGGACTTCAGACACTGACGGTCACATGACGTGCACTCCGCCGCTTGATTCGTGCTCGTCTGGGGCGGGGCTTTGATTGACAGCTGCATAGAGGAGCCAATAGGAGCCAGAGATAGAGCGCCACACACGCCCAACAGGAAGAGAGCTTCACCCAAAAAGTGGACCAACTCCCGTGGGTGAAGGTGGTCTCCAGCACGGCCGACTCATAACTGCACAGAAACGAGACAAGAGGAGAGAGATGAGAGAGAGAATACAAAAGAGAGAGAAAAAATCAAGAGAGAGAAGAGACAAGAGAGAAAAAAGAGATGAGAGAAGAGACAAAAGAACAGAGACGAGAGAGAAAACAGACAAGAGGAGAGAATGAGTTTAAAATAATAAGGACTTAAGGACTTAAAAACACAGAGGTCTGCAACAAGGCCGACTCGTAACTGCACAGAGACAAGACTGGAAAGAAGAAAGAGGAAAAGCAAGAGGACATAAAAACACACAGGAGCTAAATGAAAAAATAAATCCCTCTGAGAGCTCTGACCTTAGTATCGTGACAACACTAATACATGTCTACACATATGTAGTTGATACCAGAAGTTTACATAAAATATATAAAAAAGACACATACACCTTTTTTCTCTCTGTGTGACATGAAATTAGACTAAACGTTTCCTGTTTTAGGTCAATTAGGATTACCAAAATTATTGCTAAATGCCAGCATACTGAGAGAAGGATTTGTTTGACAATTTTTCTTTACTTTCTTCAAAGTCAGATGTTCACATACATTTCATTAGTATTTGGTACCATTGCCTTTAAACTGTATGACTTGGGTCAAATGTTTTGGATTTCCTTCCACAAGCTTCTCACAATAGTTGGCTTGAATTTTGGCCCATTCCTCCTGAGAGAACTGGTGTAACTGAGCCACGTTTGTAGGCCACCTGCTCACACATGTCTTTTCAGGTCTGCCCGTACATTTTCAATAGGGTTGAGATCAGGACTTTGTGATGGTCACTCCAAAACACTGACTTTGTTATCCTTAAGCCACTTTGTAACCAGTTTGGCAGTATGCTTTGGGTCATTGTATCTATGCATGTATAAACAGTTGAAACAAGAAGTTTACATGCACTATATAAAAAAGACACATATGCTTTTTTTTCTCACTGTCTGACATGAAATCTTTTCCTGTTTTAAGTCAATTAACCTCAGGGGCTCTGACCTGAACCAGTTGGTGAGGGTCATCATGACGTAGAGCGACGCGAGGAAGAATCCAAAGTGAAAGAAAGCATAACTGTACGTCACTCTGCGTGTTTCATTCTGAAGTACGCGCTGTACAGCCCGAGTCTGCTCCTCAAACATCACCTCCTCCTCAGCTGAAACAACAAGTAAACACAGAAATGTCACAAACATGCAAACACCACGCAGACAGAAACAGAAACGTCATGCATAATGCCACAGAAACATATATGTAAACACATGATAAAGAGTCTGCTCCTCCAACATCACCTCTTCCTTAGTTGAAACAATACAGAAACAGGGAAGCGTCACACACACAGAAACAGGACAGTAACCTAAACATAACAAGGGACTGTTCCTCAAACATCACCTCCTCCTCCCCTGAAACAACACAGACATTGACATGACAAACTGAAACACTACAGTAACCTAAACATAACAAAAGTCTGCTCCTCGAACATCACATCCTCCTCTGCTGAAACAACATAGACACTGAGATGACACAAACTGAAACACTACAGTAACTTAAACATAACAAAAGTCTGCTCCTCGAACATCACATCCTCCTCTGCTGAAACAACATAGACACTGAGATGACACAAACTGAAACACTACAGTAACTTAAACATAACAAAAGTCTGCTCCTCGAACATCACCTCCTCCACTGAAACAACACACACTGACATCATACACACGCAATCACAGACAGAAACCTGTATGTAAACACGTGACAGAGAGTCTCCTCAAACATCACCTTCTCCTCCTCTGCTGAAACACACACCACGTGCACATGTAAACAAACTGAAACATCACACGCAAACGTCAATGCAGGACCAAACCTCAACCTCCTTCTGCTCCTCTCCAGCGAACCACAGCTCACCTCAACCACACCTCTAATTCCCCAGAAGCCCTGTTTATACAAGCCTATCCCGACAACACCATCTGTCTCCGCTCTCTTGACCCCTTCCTCCTACCCCGTGTCTCTTGTTCATCTTTCAGCCCGAAGACTTCACCATTTACAGAGAGGAAGGGGTCTTGATTCGGCTGGGCTAACCACCTGAGACAGAGCCCCCATCCTGAGTCTCTACCCAGCCTCCACATCTATTCATATCATCAATAAATATCTTTATCGTATACCATTGTTGTGGCGTGGTCCTTGCTAGTGAAAGATGTGTAAAGAAAAACAGAATATCCCACACGCGTGAACACCACCACAGACACGTGTCCTCCTGATACATCTATCATGACCTCCACCACAACATGGTTAAAGTTCAGATCTGGGTTACAAGGTTAGGTTAGGTTAAGGTTAGGATCAGTCTCCAGGAAATGAATGGAAGTCAATGGAATGTCCCAGACAAGCATGGAAACCCAACATGTGCGTGTGTGTTAGCTTACCTCCGTCCTGTGGGGGGCAGCAGAAGCAGCAGGACGCCTTCTGAAACTCATAACGATAAACTTTGATCATCCAAAAAGGACCAAACATCTCAGCCAGATATGATGCTTCATTACTGTGAGAAAGAGAGGAGAAAGAAGGTTAGAGAGGCCAAAACGGACCAAATGGCTCCATCAGATATGACGCCTTGTTACTGAAAAAGAAAGAGAAGGGTTGAGAAGGTTAGAGAGGGCAAAATGGCCCAAACATTTCGGCCAGATATGAAGCTTTGTTACTGTAAAAGAGGGAAGAGAGGAGAGGGTTAGAGGGGAGGGGGAGAGAGTCAAATAAAACACCTTGTTACTGTGAAAAGAGAGGACAAAGAGAGAGGAGGGGGAGAGAAAAGGAGAGAAGAGGCAGGAGAGAGGAGAGAGGGAAGAAGAGGGGAGAGCCAAATACAACTCTTCGTTACTGAAAAAGAGATAAGAAACAATAAGAGACGATTGGAGAGAAGAGGAGTGAGGAGAAGAGGAGAGAAAAAGAGAGAAGGAGAGAGACAAATGTGAAGCTTCATTACTAAAAAAGAGAGAGAGAGAGATGAGAAGTTCAGAGAAGGAGAGGTCGGGAGGAGAGAAAGAGGGACGAGGGGAGAGGCATATATGTACCAGTACCAGGCAAAGAGGACTGCAGCAGTACATGATGGTGAGAGGTTAGGAGGTAAGAGATAGGAGATAGGACACAGGAGGTAGAAGGAAGCTGCTAGTAAGTAGGGGTTAGGAGGTAGTACATAGGAAGTAGGACATAGGAGAGAGGAGCTAGGAGGTAGGATGTAGGATGTTGGACTTACGAGATGTACCAGGTAAACAGTACATGATGGTGAGGGGTTAGGGGTTAGGAGTTAGGAGGTACAAGACGTACCAGGCGAAGAGTACGCAGCAGTACATGATGGTGCGGGGTTAGGGGTTTGGAGGTAGGAGTTAGGAGATAGTAAGTAGGACATAGGAGTTAGGAGATAGGACATGTGTTAGGAGTTAGGAGTTAGGAGATGTACGAGGTGAAGAGGACACAGCAGTACATGATGGCGAGGGGTTAGGGGTTAGGAGTTAGGAGGTAGGGGTTAGGAGATAGGACATACCAGGCGAAGAGGACGCAGCAGTACATGATGGCGGCTCCAATAATGGCAACAGCGTTCCCTTCACTCTTGATCCCATTTTGTCCCAAAGTTGGAAAACACGCAGTCGAGTTCACGCCCTGAACCAGAACTGACACAAAAGTGCACAAATATTACATTATTATTATTATTATT
>KN476968.1:72657-105131 GCA_000787095.1 Periophthalmodon schlosseri | reverse complement strand
TATTTAAAACTTCTTTGAGGCCAGAATTTTCAGAGTAGCCTTTATCGTGTTGATGCAATATAGGCCTCCATGTAATTATTAGAATAAGTATTTACATATAGCCTAAAATTTTCATAATTTTCCTTTTTCCAACCTAGTGCATAGGTCAAGTAATATTTGAGTAGGCAGTAATAGCTGGTTTCTGCAGCTTGAGGCCAAATATAATTAAGCTGCCATGTGCGCTCAGCTGTGTAGTCTGTACTTGATTGATACTTGAAGGCAAAATGGAAGGAGGCTATGCAGCATGTGGAAGAAATATGGGGTCACTTGATTTCTGCTTTGGGGCCACCTACAAGAGGAAGGTAAATTGGGTTTGTTTTACCTAAATTCCTCCAAACACAGTTTAGAGAAAAGACAGAAGAGATCCCCTCTGAATGAGCAGCATCTATTTGTTTTGATAAATCTCCCCAAATCCCAAAACATCCCCGTTTAAATCCGCTGGAATGGACTGAGCCAGACAAACAGTTACACAAACTTTTCAGTAGAAAAAAAAAAACAGACAATGGAGAGGTATCAGTCACACATTTCAAATACAGTTTACGTCAAAGGCCTGGACAAGAGCAAATCGTCCAACCAGTAGTCCTCAAAAGAGAAACATGCACATAAGATCAAATGTAGGCTGGAGTCAGGGGGAGATGGATGTGGGCCTGCAGGACACTCAAAAATGAACACATGCAAAGTTAAAGGTGCTATGCTTTCTATCAAAATGACCATTTGTTTACGCCTTGAGGAGTGTGTCCCACTGGAAAAGCACTCCGTGCGTGCCTGTATATTTGCATGTATTAAACTTGATGTCGGTTTCAGCTCTGTTTCCAGTCTTTATTGTGTGCTCCTGTCGCCGCTGACGTCACCATGTTAATGATGATTATGATGATTGCGTTTGTTTATCTGCAGAGGTGGAAAAAGGTAGGTCCCACTTGAATGGGTGTAGTGTGGTGGTCGACCGGTGAGGATCAGGGTGCAGGAAGGGTGCAGGAGCAGAGGGGGGACGTGCAGTGGGGGTGAATGGTGCTCTGTCCAAAGAGGGACCCAGCTGAGAGAGCCTCTTGTAGCTTGTTTACATGTCAATCTCTCTCCTCGTCTGATTGATCGTATCTGTGTCTCCCCGTGACGAGGGTCCACGCTGAAATACAACGCTTTGGCTGGGATACCATTTCAATCTTGTGTAATGTTATAGGCCTGGGACAGTGATTGGTCAGTGCAAGGGAGCACAGGTTAGGGATCATGTGCCAGAGATATCTGTGGGCTACTGTAATTGTTTTGTAAATATTGATGCACAAACAATATCACAATTAGCCGTGTTTGTTCTGACAAAATACCAACTAATTGAAAGCGTTTTCAGGGCTATTACCTCTGGAGGATTAAGGTGAACTTGCTAATGAACTGGATTAGGCTATATGTTCTAGTACCTTTTAACTGAAGTTCCTTTAATGTTGGGGTATATTCTAATAATGATAATCATAATGCATTGGATTTATATAGTGCTTTTCAAGACACCCACAGTGCTTTAATTAGCAATATTTATTCACTCCAGACTCATTGGTGATAAGCCACTATTGTAGCCACAACTGCCCTGGGGCAGACTGATAGAAGCGAAGCTGCCAAGCTGCACCATCGGCCCCTCTCACCACCACCAACACTCATACACATCACCACATTCATACTAGGCAATGTGGGTGAAGTGTCTTGCCTAAAGACACAGCAACAGCTTCCACTAGAGCCACTGCTGCCCCACTGTGACGGGTGATATTCCCAGCACTCTCCCATCCAAATACCTACCAGGCTCAGCCTTGCTTGGCTTTCAAGATCTGACAAGATCTGGCATTGACAAGCAGGTATGGCCACTTTGTTGCTTTGCATCATATCAATCCTGTGTAGTGTTTCTGCAAGTCCCCTGTGACATTTGCAATAATATTTAGAGGGTAGGGAATTTTAAAAACGCTATACAATAAAAAACAGATTATAAAAAGGCCGCATGTAACACAAGAAGCAGAATTATACACAATTATTAATTACAACTTAATAATGATTACTGGTAATACTGGTTTGCAGTAAACGTATTCATACATTATGTCATAAAAAATACCCTGACTTTATTTAGCGTAACAATTACTGGTGTGTCGTTTGACAGTCAGCTTCATAAAACAAATCAGAGTCTTTATATTACTATATTTTCAGATTTAATACAACCATGCAGATAATAATATGACTTTTTAAGCACTCTGGATTGACTGTAGTATGCAACACTGAATGTAGCCATCTTAAATCAAGATATTACCCCAAGCTGACTTGCGTTTAAACTTGTTGTGGTTGAGGTTGTGTCTGTTACTATAGAAACCAGGCACAACAGACTCCAAAAGGCCTATATTTTCATCAACATATCCAGTATAAAGAGAAAACTGGAGAGCTACAATAGAAGTTGATAGCAGAAGCACTTCATGTGATTGGCGACCCTGATATGCTATCATGTTCAGTGTCACCGTGAAAGGCCTGTGACATTTTCACTTGTATTTATTGTTCCTTATGAGCAGGCGGGTCACTCCAGGATATGCTGCAGTTCCCACAAAGATGGGATGCAGGCAGAATGTGATGCCCTTTAGTCTAAACATTCAGAGACAAACAATACCAAATAGGCTCTGCACAGCAGCACGCTAGCTAGCTCACTGTGTCTCAAAGCTAACAGTCACTTTTATTAAAATTTTAAAACAAAATTTAAAAAATCAAAAAATTAAAAAAAGACTACCAAATTATTTTTATATGTAGAATACTTCAGTTTGTGGTGCTGTTTTAATATTTATTATGCCTCAACATTAACATTAGATTTAGCTTCAGTTTGTGGTGCTGTTTTAATATTTATTATGCCTCAACATTAACATTAGCATTAGCATTGAGATACAAACATTTCCTTCTAAACACAGAAGTGTCCTCTGGTGAAGTATTGAATTTATGTGTAATTTTTAGCATGTTGTCAGTGACATCCATCCGCAGCTCCCTGTCCACTGCCTGATCTTTAAATATTTATTCATTTTAGCGTGACTCAGCAATAACCTCATAGAGCTAAAACTGGACAGGAAGTAGTGACGCTAACAGTGAAATGTTGCTGAATTATACCAATTGTGCCAGAACAGGTGAAGTATTGTGGAACACAGGTAAAATAACATAAAATAAAGGTTAAGGGTTCCATCCCCACCAAGACTTTACATACTAAGGCAAGACATTTTACCCACTTTCATTGTGTAAATCATGTGTCTGACAGCCACATAACTGTCAGCACGCACCCAAGGCAACTGTGGCAGTGTATTTGCATCAGTTTATAGAGAATGAATGAATACTGCAATTGTAAAGTGACTATCAAGATTTTGTGCTAGCATGACTTCTGCCTATCATTAATACTATACCATTCTTGGCCTCGGCATGTACTTAAGGGGCCTGTACCTGATTGTAATTTCTTTTGGTTAAGATCAATGCTATTTGTATTTTGCAGTGTTTTGTATTTGGAAGGAAAAAAAATAGAATGAAGGACAAATGGCATTTTGCAAAGCATTTGGTTGGGTAATAAGTAATAGAAATGCTACCGTATGGGACACCAGTTTTCATCCAGATAATTAACTCTCTCTCATGGTAGGCTACATTATCAAGAGAGAGAAAAACGCTCAAATCGCACAATTGCTGAGAACCATGTAGAAACAACTGCCTGAGTGAGAAAAATGCTCAATGTGGCCAGATATTGATGAGATCCACGGGGAAACAACTGCAGGAGACTATCCCAGACAGGTCTGTGTTATGGTGCAATATCAGAGCGGTAGAGGTGACTAAATGGGCGGCGTTAATGGTTCAAATTAAAACATGTTCATGATATCTGGATGCCTGTAATTTAATTTTGTGAGTTTGTGGACAGTGTTAGGCACATCTGGATTTCACTGTGAGCAAAACCCTCTACTCCACATTACTCCACACTTGTGATCTATCATGGCGTATGTGGCAGGGGGCATAAATCCTGGGCTGGCTGGTCGCTGCTGTGGGCTGAGAGAGAGCAATGGGGGCGGTAGATATTTCAAACAAGAATAATGCTGATCTGAAGCGTTTAATGGAAATGGAAAGTAACTACATGTAATAACTCTTCGATTGTTCAGAGGCCGGATTATAAAAAGGGTGTTAATCCATATTTTCCCAGGCAGCCCAGTGCTATAAAGCCAATGAAATCGAGTCACTGCTTAATCATATCACAAGTTATTAGGGTTTTCCTGTAGAGACTCTGAGACGAACAGTTTCAGAAATGTGGGAAAGATTGTAATGGGCCCAAGGTGCACATCTGAGATAGTTTTTGGATAATTATAACAAGCAGCATAGAAAAAAGAAGGGAAGAAAGGGTTTGAAGTGGTGAATTGTAAACACATTGGAGAAGTATTTTATACACCTCAAGGCAAATGTGCTGTTGCAATATGCACATGCTATACAGGAATGCATTTTGCAAATAATTTAAATCATACCTAAATGAAAGGCCTATTAATTGTTTAAGGATTTTGTTGCCAAAGTTGGTACTATATACCTGCAAGCATTTTGTTGAAGTTGGACAACAAAATGGTGTGTTTATTTAAAAAAAAAAAATCTATGGTGTATGGTGCTGTAGATACAGTTTGCCCTTGCAAGCAGTTTCTATTGTCCTTGTCCGAAGTTTTTATTTTGTGTGACACTGGTTTCAGTATTTGATTGCGATTGCTTTTGCAATCAATATTGTGTTTTTTAGCATTTCATGAAGACTAACACATTAGTATAGCAATCAGACTTGTCATCAGTGTGAGGCAAGAAGCCTCACAGGGGAACTCCTAAAATAAATTAATAGTAAGGGAGTCCAATTCTGGGCCACTAAGACTCTGCCTACTCCCCTGCTAACCACTGCTTTGTGTTAACCCTTACAAACAGAGCCTTTGCCTGCACAGCTTCTGCTCTTGTAGCAGTTGCTGCAGTTGTTGCAGTTGTCGCAGCAGGTGTGATGTTTACAACAGATTCATTTGTCTATCGTCTTCCACATACCCCTGCTTAGTAATCTTACTTAATGCATTGGCCCAGTTGAGATGCCGTTGTGTGAGAGCTCATCAAAATAAAAATAAAAAAACTGGTTTGCAATGTTGTGGAAACTGTCTCTCACCATAATAGCAGACACAAATGATGGGAAAAACCGCACACAGCGCAGACATACATAAAGAACTGTCTGTAATCCTCTCGAGTTACACTCAATGAAACCTTAAGTGGGTCAGTAGCCATAACGTGCTAGGGGCTAGCGAGGTGTCAGGTTTGGTCCCTATATTTTAGGCTATACGTGGGGTGGAGGGTGGCCGTGTGCAATTGTGTGTGACATGTATGGTCACACTGTCTATTTTTACTGAACTAATTGAGCTCTTTCATGTGGAAAAGGAGGCTTAACACCTGATCGGGCTCAGGGTGTGGACTGAGTCTGAGGCGCTAATGTGATAGACTAACTCAGTTAAGCCTGGCCCCAGACAAAAATAACCTATTGATTCATAATGTGGTTTAAGTAAGATTGTAACACCATGACAGCCAGCTCACTTACCTCTAGACAACAAATGCGTCTATGTTTAACTACTTGCAAAATATGTGTTTTGCCCCAGGGTTTTATTTGACAGACAGGAGAGCAGAAAATGAAAAGTGACTTTACATTCTGCAAACCATTGGAGACTGCCAGATTATAACTCACAACAGCAAGTAGCACTGCATATGCTCTGCAGTTCTTACACTGAGCCACACAGCATCAACTTTAAACCAAAGGAAACTTTGAGGATTCTGTTTGGGTAATAGCAGTTGTAGTCATACAGTGGGTAGACACTCCAATAGGCCTGATCCTGCACTTTTAAGGCTAATGAGACTGGAGGGAGGTAGCCTATAGTGGAAACAGTGCTTTGGCAACACTTTGACTGTTCAGGACAACGGTGCTGCATTGATTTTCTGCCCTTTCCTCAGAGACTGTGGTGTCACATGCACTTAGGGGTTTGCAGCCATGTTAAACACCCTGTGTACGGTTTTGGGTGCTTTGAACAATGTGCTCCTATCCTCCAAATATCTCTGCTTGTATTTAATATAACTCAATATAACAATAATGTAATGACCACCAATGGTGACAACATCTTTGATAAACTTTCCATAGGTATTTTCTCCCCATTTTATCTGTTTGTAGAATCAATCCGGTGACACAATATATACGTAATCTTTCTAACACACTGTGTAGATTAAAACATTGGCTAACCTATAGGTGGCTGTATGGGGTCATTGTAAGCCAAAACAAACTAACCATGGGTGGCCCTCTCTGTAGCGGATGTCCTCCTTGGTACAATAGGTCGTACTATGATGTAGAGCAATATAAACAAAACACACTGGAGTATAGTGCAGGAGGTCATGCGGCTGTCATTATGCTAGCAATTAGCCAATCAGAGCTCCTTATCAACAAAGAACTGTCACAGTGTTACTGAAGAGTTCCTGACGGAGTGAAACTTAAGGCTTTTAATAAGATATTTATGAGAAGATTTGGCTCTCAAAAGGATGCCATTGGGTTTATATTTAGAAACAATGATGGCACTGTAAGTTGGTTAGTGGACCCTGTACGGATTAGCGGCTGAATTTTGTATTGTATTTCCATGGAAAATTAGGTCTGGAGAAGGAGCTGTTGACAAGCAAGCAACTAGGTGTTTTACTTTGAGCTGCAGTCCTCAGTGCCATTTGCTATCACTCGACGTAACTTTTCTGAGCCAAAATATGACTCTTTTGGAGAAAAAACAAAAATACAAATGTTTCCCTAAAATATTTGGGTGATTTTGAATAATGACTTAATCACAGTTGACGTCATGTGGCAAGTTGGATGAAGTGTAGGCAAGAGAGTAATTTAATTAAATTGAAATGAGGTCTGAGTCACATTCATATGTATTACTTCTAACAAATTTAACATAGTATAAATGAACAAAAGGTTTCGCTTTAGCTTAGGGGAGCGGAATAGAACTCTTTGTTTCTGCTCGGAGTGGGGTTTAAAAAGAGAGCACTTTGTCCTTTAGGATTAATGTGCAAATACATAGTAAAACTTTTCAGTATTTCAAGTTTTCTTTGGTTGAAACCAATGTGTGAACGCTTCAATTTTTACTCACTTTTAACCCAATTCCCTCATTAACTGTCTTGAAAAATGAAATGACTGGTCTAAAATTACTGACTGCTCTAAACTACTTAATGCAGATAACAAACCAGCCAACACAATATGAATGAAAATCGTCCCATTTACTGAGAACACATGATTCCTTATTAAATAATGCTGTAATTGGGTACATGATGTATACAAAATTATCATAGTGCATGGGACTATATTAGCACACAGATGAACATTAGAAACTACTGCCAGAATTTATCATTTGTGAGGCAATTACTTGACCTTAAACTTGGCAAAGAAATGAGACAAAATGAGGATAACTGCAATGAAGATCAGCCATTTTCCTATACTTCAGACTTGGCATTAGTGAAGGTAGTGTAAGGTGAAGCAGTAAGGATGTGTCAATTGATCTTCTGAGTTGTGTGATTGACTACAAGTTAATGACTCATATAATGTAATGGCTGATTGGTCATTACTTTTCAGTTTTCCTTTATACCTATTCCTCTGATGATATTGTATAGGAGCTCTGAGGGTATCTGAGGATGGGGATTTGGAGATATCTGATTCCCATAGATTAGATGGTATAGAGCTGAGCTCTGTGTGTTGAGGTCTCACACCTCCACTGTTGTTCTCCGCATTCCAGTGGAGCTGCCGACACGCTGTTTCTTTCAACAAGTCTTCAAGTGCACATACCTGCCAGCCCCTTCCCACTTCTGCACTTCAAAGTCTCTGCTGCGGCCTTATCCATGCTTCCTATCATCCTTTTGTCTAATCTTATAACAACACTGAACAGTGCTCAGGAGTAGATAGCAGAACTCAAACATATGGCTTCATTTTTCAGATTTTGCGATGACCTCATGCTATAATTCTGTTAAGCTACGATCATTAAAGTCTAGGATTTCTGATAGGAGAGATGGTTGTTTTCCCCAATAGTATTTATCAGTTAACATTGCCTTTAACCTAATTGGTGCAAATTCGCCCTGCCAGAGAACTTTGTTGGTGGCCATATTTAGTTCACAGCAAACGGCTGAACTTTTACTCCAGTGAAAGAATAATGCCCCTGAGAACAACTAAGATTCCTTCTTCTTTACTTGGCTTTCTTGAGGTTTATATGCTTCTGGAATATTCAACTTTGAAAATGGTGCCACCATATTAGGAGGGACCTGCAAGGCCAACGCTGGGCATAGGCAAACCAGGCGATGTGATGTCTGTGAGGGGCCATCTGCTGGAGGGGGCAAATCATAATTTTAAAAAAAATATATATATAAACCTGTAACACAATGACTTATGTATAATATGTATTAGACTAACAGAATACACACAAATCAGCATGTGGAATTAAAACCTCAACTGAATGTTTCTGACACAACCTTGAAATGCTGTTTAAATAATAATTACTTTATAGGTAAAAATGGGACCTGGACCAAACCCTTTCAAAACCTCATACAAAAAACCTTTCCTGCATCATTTCCTTGCCATCTAACAAATGAACAATGACACCTACTTGGCAAAGAACATATCTATTCATTCCACCATTTAGGGTTAAATAAAAAATCTGATCCAAGTCTAGACCTATCAAAAATACCTTTGAGAGCCTGTCCTGCATTCCCTTCTCCTTATATTAGCACAGGCTTCCAAATACAACCTCTGACAGTGAGCAATGAGCAGAATAACATGGGCACAGTGGGCTACAGGCGTTTCCACTGGTCTCATCTGAACTGTGGCATTTTTCTGCCCTTCTCTCGGGACAAATCTCACTCAGGAGGCAGACAATGTTTATGAAGCATGACGACAGAGGGAGCAGAGTTCTCCCTCTGGTGTTCCTGCGTATAGCCAAACATAATCAAAGCTGTGTTTTATGGTGGATTTAGAGGAGGCAATTTTCATAAAAACACTAGAAATGGTTCAGGGAAGGAGACATTTGAGGCAAGGAGGAGAGAGAGGTCAGAATAGACAGGAGTAATCAGGAAATGGCGAGATGAGACTTATAGTTTGTGTTTTTTTCCAAGATTTCTCATAAAAGGAAAATGGCACATACAAATTTACATGTGCGTTAAATATGAGATGAAATGCAGAAGGTCTGACTGAGGAAGGCCTGAAAAAACGCCTGATACACACTCATACTTTTTTTTTAAGCAGCCCTATTCTCAGTGTTCCCATGTGTTTGTCCTGAGTGTATCAGATGAAAGTGAAAATAGAAGAGCAATGAAGTTAAAGATGTGGGTGTGTGTTTGCACAATCATCACCTACGTATCTCAGACAAATATATTTTGCAAACACAAAAAGTTACTGTGTGAACGTTCCCACAACTGCAAATACATCTGTGGGCCTTATAGACTTGAAAATTTATATTGATATATCAGTATATCAATGTCTGCAAATATCTGTTATTTACAAAAAACTAGAGAAATATTAGCATCAACTTCCTATGTCAAACCTACACATTTGCGCATCGGTTCCTGACACTGAAAGCGAGAAACAGCAGTGAACAGTGGCAGCCTTTCAATGCGCATATCTTCCAGTATTTCCTCAAGTTTTAGAACGGTGTCAAAATGCGGTCATGAGTGCTTGAGTAATGAAGAAATTCATTTAACATGTTCAGGTCTGAATCCCTCCCAAAAACT
Organism: Periophthalmodon schlosseri; assembly: GCA_000787095.1. Lineage (NCBI taxonomy): Eukaryota > Metazoa > Chordata > Actinopteri > Gobiiformes > Gobiidae > Periophthalmodon > Periophthalmodon schlosseri. The sequence goes on along the minus strand of KN476968.1, from coordinate 95,321 downwards.
ATAGGTGCAGGAGTGCATGGGCTCTGCATTTTTGAGATATGCACAATATCTAACTGTACTAATTCACACGGGTAAATCATTTTACGGTATTTGTGGCTCAGTGCAGTGAAAAGAGTTGTAGCCTATATCTTTGAGTGGGAGTCTATTACGTATGTGCTCCATATCTCTGGGTGTCTAGTTTTGACTCAATCTTCTTAATGCATTTACTCTGCATTGATACAACACTCTAACTCTGTTCAAAGCTTCTCAAAAACATCTGTCAAAAATTGTTGTTCTTTTTTTTTTTCCCCCCCAAAGTTCTGTATTAGTACTTTGTTTTGGCAACAGGAGGGAAACAGGACTGGGCTCCCTGGCGGTGTGCACAGCTGGGGGTTGCCGTCTTGTCCAAGTGCCAAGACCCCCGCTCCAGTTTCAGGGTGCGCACGTAAGCCGTAATGACATCAGGGCGGTGTAATGCGGTGAGTCGTGAGTGAGGATTACTTGCCTTGATGTAACTTGGTGGTACTGGACCCCTGAACTCGCAGCATGGCCACTGCCGGGAAAACGCACAACAAAACCAAGTGGCAGGAAGAAGGAGCGAGAAAGAGGATATGAACAAGATGAATATTGACAGGTAGAAAGAGTGGGCTCCGGCGCAAACAAATAGCTCGTCGATAAACCATCCATCACTGCTTACATCCCCAACATAAACTACACGCATGGAGGCCGGTGCAGTAACCCTAACTCATTCTCAGGGCAAAAGACTGCATCTCAGCATTCCCTGAAGAACGCAGCAACACGACCAGGCTAATTTATCATAAACATAAAACCAAACAGAAATAGCAGTCAGCAGTAGGCTACCCCCTCACACAATTTGCTATGAGGGCCTCTGTATGGGGGAGATGGAAGTTTGAGAGAAGTGAGCAAGACACAGGGCACGTTGCAATAATAACATACGCCCGTATCCACAGTGGACATCTGACAGGGCAGAATGTCAGGGCAGGGCCACAGAAAGGGCGCGCTCGGCTCTGCACAGGTGGAACGAGTTTGAGCTGTCTGGAACGAAGGAGCCAAAAAGCAGAGGTAAGAGTGTATGGAGACAGGCACATAAATGAGATATACATGCACAATCACTAACACACGTGTGCACTTTCACTACAGATGCCATTGCCTCGGATTTCCTCTCCTGAGGGTAAAACACAAAGCATAATATTGATGTAGAGTGTTTAGCACAAGATATAAGGGGGTCTGGATTCATAAATTTGTTTTTCCTATATGGTCCCTACATTTGACTATGATCTCAGCGCAGGAGCGTTTTGTACCAATGAAGTCTTAGAGATTAATTGCATCATCAAGGTTCATGGCCTACAGATGTTCTTCCAAGTTCTTCTTCATGGTGAAATCCTGTAGATGGGAGTACATTTTGACAAAGCAGGGGTCTGAGAAGAAACTTTAAACCAAAGGCATTAGAATAGGGCTGTAACCTTTAGCGGTTTAGTCGATTCATTGGCTGATGGTGTCTTAGTCGACCAAAATTTGTATCAGTCAATTAATCACTTGTAGATTATAACTGGATTTGCGACAAGAAAGCAGCAGAAAGGAGAAGTTAGTGAGTGATATTTTTTGGTATTTATTTGCAAAAAGGCAGATTAAACTCGTGATTTACTAGTTGAAGCTGTCTTTATACAAATACACTTGTAATTTTTTCTGCATAAATAGTTGTTTTGCAGGTGTAGTCTTGTGATGTTGATGTGATGCAGTTTGGGTCAGATACATAGAGATACGTAATAGTTTTGAGAGCTTTTGCCATGCCCCCTTTTTAGTCGACTAATCGATCAGCAGAACATGTCTTTAGTCAACCAAGAATTTCTTTAGTCGGCTACAGCTCTACATTAGTGTATTATAAAGTAATTGTAGGCCTGTTGCATTGTATATTGTGCTAACCTTGTTGAGGTGGAGCCCACACTGACTGTGAATGTGTCATGACCAAAACAGAATGAGTCAAAGCACGTCCTGCCTCATCCCAAGTCAGTCCAGTGGAGTCTATCTTACATTTTGAGCAGTCCGAGATTAACAACAAACGATTTTTTTGTAGTTGAACCCGTGTCTTATATAACTGTTTAATGCTGACTGAAGCTCTAACTTAAACAGGATGATCTAAAATAACACACATATAGTATGATTGTCTTCTCTGAAACTACAATAACTAAAAACATCGTGTGCTGAACTGCAGTCAAACCTTAACAGGAAGCTTGTGTTATTACTCCGGCCATAAACAAATTACACACCATGACCTGGATAACAAGAAAAGTTTCAGACACACAAAATGTTGATTAAAAAAAACCCCACACTTCTCTGTGATTTGGTCATTTCACATAAAGTTATGGTAGAACAACCCAGTGCTAGTTGTTATACTTCTTCACTAAGTTTTCTATATATTCAATTAGCCTCTTCACCCTGCTCATACATTCTGTTCTCTCCTTTTTATTCGTCCGAGTGCCATTCTTTTACCTGTTATTTTTTTCTAAGAAGCAAATCACTACCAACCACCATCTTGACTCCTTCATAATTCCTCACTGATTAGGCCTGTCACTGCTCCAGAGAAGACAGTGAAGTCCTTATTAAGACCAATCCAAAAGGACACACAGATGGGGAGAGAGGATAGCTGTCCAGTGACGTAGCTCATTGTAGTTAAGCTGAACTGTGTGGGGGAGGTATAGAGGGTCCCATTAACACAGAGCAGCATACCTAGTGACTGGATACAGCTGTGCCATGAGCTGCTGATTGATTAGCTTCACCGGCTACCCACTAAACTGCAATTTGTTTCATAACGGTCATTTACACTGACAATTATGAAGTTATATGTAACAGGCTTAAAAGTTTTCTGGCATCCATCTGTTCCTCTAGGACAGGTTTCATAAAGTGTCCCGCTAATGGATCCAGGTCAGTTTTTGGCACATCTACAGCATAGGTTTGTGAAGTCCTGCAAGGTAAGTGCTGCTTGTGATTTTGGGCTCTACAAAAATAAATTGAATTGAAGTCATTTTTGTCATGGTGAGTTCAGCGTTGTGTGACTGCTTCAAATTTCCCATAAAACGAGCTTGTTTCCCTTCTCTTCTTCTTTAGGCAGTCGCAGTAAATCCCTGCCTTCCAGTGTCCGGTGATCCACAAAATGAATTGGCACAGGTTTTATAGATGTTCCTTCAGGTGCAGCCTATATATTTCAAGGCTTAAGATGACCATAAGGAGTTCACACATACACTGGTGGCTCTAGGAGGGGCTGATGGGGTGCTATGGTCTTCCATGTGAGTGCTCACATAACATGGCATGTAGAGCCTTTTAACAATGGAGAGTTCATTTTGAAATCTATTCAGATGACATTTTAACATTTGTAGATGGATGTCTTATAAAAATATGTGAACATGTTTGGGGAAAGGGGGTGGTGCAGATTACATTTTGTACCAGACAGAGATGAGGACCTAGACAGCACCAAACAGCATGGGTTGTCTAAAACCAGATACAGCTGCACATCCCTGTGTGTAGGGCCACTGACTTGTTTTGAAGGCAAAAACAAACTGAAAAACTACTACTGAGTATGTGCGGACTCCATTAAAACAGTAAAACAGTCTCTCCAGGAATTAAATTACTTTTTGGCTGATTTCGGTAAAATAGGGGCCAAGTTCTAACTAACAACTTTTTCCTTGTATTTTGTTAATTGCTTTACCTATAGTGATTCCAACTTGAAATCAATGGGATTTAAAAAAAAACGATTTTTGTGTCCTGCCAATTTCAAACTTGCTTTTATTGCATTAAACATTCACAATGCAAGTTTCAAGTTTCCATTTACCTTGTGAAAATTATATTGCATTACCTGGAATGTTCCATAGTATGGCATTAAACTGATCTAGCTGTCATTTATTCAAATACAAGTGTTTTTGTGACCACGAAATACATGGTTTGGCGAAACACCTTGTCTTGGAGGATTCAAGGCACAATAACATCTGGAAAACAGGTCATCCATCCACATAAAAACTTATAGTGCCACTTAAAATTTTAGTGGGGTTCAAGTAGGCTACAATAAATTAATAAGTGTGCCACATAATATAATATTAGTGAGTTATCCCCCTTCATAAGCTGGACTCCATTTCACTCAAACCATTCATAATTCTGGTTTCCAAGTGGCAAAGCTGTAATACTGATGATATTTAAAACAGTTTTCCCAGATTTGTCCATAATACAATTCCCATAATTCAGCCAACGTGTCGACAAAAAGGCCTGTTATTACATAATGTTCATTGTTAAGATGAAATTGTCTATGGCAAGTGAAACATTCAGTCATTTAAAACATCTTGACATAAAAATAACAATGAAATTCAAACTGGACAGCAAGACTCATGTTACAAAATCCCAAAGTGTGGTAACCGTAATGGAAAAAAGATGAACGCCTCATTGGATGGACACAACATGAAGTTAAGAGTTAATTTAATAGAGCAAGTTAAGTAGCACAAAATCATGAGAGGTTGGCAGTGACAGGAGTGACGGTGAAAGAATGGAACACACGGCTATTTGCCTGTTTGTCTGGACACATGACAGATGAACAGACGCCCGGGGTGAGCTCTAACGGCCAATAAAAACGCCCAAAATAATTAGGTCAAGGATAACACAACAATTCTAAATCCCTCGCACACCTCTAATGGAAGCTTGAATTTTCCACAAGTCCAGTCTGAAGGCGTTAGTAGCAATGTTTGCCAATATTAAATTACTCTAGAAGTGAACAAGAGACTTAAAAAGAAAAACTCATCAAAACACTGGCACTGTCTTGCAATGGTGAAGATGTAGGACTTGGACTCAAAAGGATTGTATAGATTGGAGGTAAATTCTCTCATGCCAAAATGTTAGAAAATGGAAAAAATTTCTTCACTTGCCTAATAAATGCGTAGGAAACATTTGAAACTAATACAGGCCAAAACATAACCTTGTATAAATATAGGTTACTGTTATTGTAAAATTTGTTTTTAATATTTTCTGCTCCGAAATGTCAGGGCCCTTTATGAAAATGTAATAAAGATTAATACGTCTGTAACTTTTTGACATTTTCTTAAGAGACCAATATTGACAGAAGCATCAGAATAATATTTTGAAATGCACTTTTACCCATGAATTCCTCAGTCTGATGATAAGCGTGTTTTGGGTTTATCTGAGGACTATATGTTGAAAGCTAGCCAGTGCAGGTCAACTGGTCTGTAGCAATAATTCCCTTTGTACAAACATCTGATCGTCTGCCTAAGGGCCCGGGGCCAGCATCCTCAGCCGGGACGGGCTTTAGTGCTGTGCTGGGAATGAATGGGATTGTGTGCTCCATTTAAAGTGATAGGAAGTGATGTGAGGTAAGGGTCCTCAAGTGGGACATAAGACGATGGCTGTCAGTGTAAATCCACTGTGAGAAAGTACAATAAAGAAGAGAAAATTGAAAGAGAAACAAGCAGAGTACTGATGAGCCAGCTCTGTCTCTCTGAGGAAGCCATGACTGACATCAGTGGAGCAGAAGAGAGAGCGAGTTGGAAATAGCAAGAAAAACAGGAATTCAGTTTTCACACAGTGTACGGCACACTTGTTGATGTTTGGGCTCAACTAAATTGAAAAAAAAGTGGAAAAACTCTCCAACAGGCAAAAGGGATAGAAAAAAACAACATAATTAGTTTAAAATTAGTCATTTTGCTTATGCTGCTATTCAGGTATACAGAACTGTGGAATCAGGTCGTTCTATCCCAGGTATGGTCTCATTATACAATGTATATCCACAAATAAAAACTGGCACAAAGTTTAACATCTTCTCGTTCAGCATGAATAAGCAAAAGTATTTTTTCTCACAATAGTTTCAGAAAGTGGTGCCATGGTTCAACTCCAAAGACTTGATTGTTGACTTTAAGCTATAAGAAAATTTTGGCGCCAACCTCTAAGAGAAAATGATATGTTTGGATATTAATCTGTTCTATCATATTTAGCTATTATATCATAGTTATATGGGCCCCTGTCCTCTGTCTGAAATTATGACGTCATCAAAATATGTAACGTGAACACACAATCTATACAAAACTATGTACAATATTTAGTACAGTAGGATGTTGAATAAAAGTCATATAGTATCCATAATAAAAACACCTGCAAAGCAGAGAAACCAAAATAAATGAGTTTTTATAAGAACTTTCCAAAACCCTTTGGGATCTCTGAACTGGATATGGCCTGATACTACTGGGGATCTAGAGTGGAAAAGTATTATTTGTATAATATGCAGTAAGAGTGGGAGGATTCAGCTGAAAGATATATCACTCTAACATTATCGCCCTATCCAATGTGGTTTATAGAGACTGGAGGAAAAGGGTCATCTTTCTTAATCTGACACTTATATGAGTATGTGGTGACAATCCTTAAGTATAAGTGGCTTTCACTTCAGTGGGACATAGAAAATAGATTGCTTTGAAAACAAGAGCGTCCAGCAGAGAGACAAAGCCAATAACATTCACGCTATTCTTAGAAAAGAAAGAAACATGACCTAAAGCCAGCTTCTTGCACACGAATATTGAATAAGTTTGGTCTATTAGACTGCATTGGGGAAATTTCTGGCAGAGATAATCTTATTGCCTAAAGGAATTGAAAACAGATAAGGTGAACAAAAGAGGCAGTTTGTGGATTTTTTGGTTGTGATAGATCTCATGGCATGTATCAAAGCATGTGTGAAACGTTGCTCTCTGTGATTGACAGAATGTAGTATGCCACCTAGTGTCTACATGTGTAACTACAACATGTCAGCTGCTGCTCTCAAAAAGGCATTTGATGGGGCGTGAAATAGTAAAACAAACATAAGGATCAGAGAGCTTGACCCTTTGTAACTCATATCCCCATTCACTGAAGCAGAAGGTCAGAAGAGATCCTTATTGATTTGAAATTATTAATCAGAAGAGGTTTTGGCTGACATTTCTAGTGCCGAATTAATTGTATTGATTTTCAAATAGAAACAGCAATACAATACAATACATTTATTTATTGGTATTACAAGTATATGCTGACAAACCACACATTTCCACATTTGCTTAGACATTCAGTTAAAGATTTTATGGAGTGAGGTACATTTCACTTTAGGATGAAAAGATATTTTGAGATGGAGAATGATGTTTGATTTTAGCAGCTTTGTGTTCATAACCCACCTCTCTAAATGCACTGAAGACAAGAGTTCATCAAAAGAGAAAACGACACATTTTCTTCATTACAACCACTTAAAAAACATGTCTTTTATAACAGATGTATAGAGTATAGGAATTGAGCCTAGTGGCTTTGTGGAATGATAATGTCAGTGAACAGTAAACCTTTTAATGCATGTAACAGGCATTTCTATAATGGTGATCAATATGAATAATAAAAGATTGATAATTTATGAGACATAAAGACTAGAACAATATCCTGTCAAATTGTGCACCTGTAGTATCAACATCTGCCTCTGTGGCTCAAGTGAGTTTAAGTGTGGGTGTCCTTTTCTCGTTGATCATCTAGAGCTCTGCTGTGAGCTGTCCTTTACTCTGGATATTCTTCATAATGGACTGGACCACATCCGACGTTGTGCCCTGACCCCCAATATCTGGAGTATGCAACTGAAAGATAAAACACCCTTTACCATTATGCTAATTAAACAGAACACTTAAAACATGAAGCTCTCAAAGCCAAGCTTTTTATTACTTCATTAACACTATGTATCCACGTGGGACCAATAAAGTGTGCTCTCTAGTGGATAATGATCTGAACAAATACATAGATCATGTTTTACAAGCACTGTCATTAATGCCATTGCAGGGACAATGTGAATCTGATACCAGACAATAGTACACTTCATAAAGCAATGTGCCAAAGGCCACACACAAAACTGCTTTGTGCAATGTGACGAAGAAACATGCCAGACCTGCCATGAGTGCCTCCGAGCCACATGTCAAACTACAATGTGCAGAGCTTTACAAGATTGACAGTGTAAAGGGGAGGGGGCTATCTGAGAAGGAAACTCACCCTGGTCTCATTCATGGTGGTGAGGACTGCATTTCGGATTAGACTTGCATAATCATTCAGCCTGGGGGAAAAAAAGAAATGTATATTGTTGAAATTAATATTTTCACACAACAATGTGAAAAACAGTTTAGGATGTGAACCCTTACTTTAGATGGTCCAGCATCATACAGCTGGCCAGGAGCATAGCCGTAGGGTTAGCAATGTTCCTCCCTGCAATACTTTTACCTGTGTTTCTTGTGGCCTGATAAATTTAGACAGAACAACACAAAATCAACTTCACCATAATGTCATATGCATTCATTGGTCCTTTTCCTTTTTAAGGGATTAAAAGTACTTACTGTTTCAAAAACAGCATAGTCACGGCCATAATTGGCGCCAGGCACAAGGCCAGGCCCTCCCACTAGGCCAGCACAAACATTGCTGACCACATTCCCGTACAGATTGGGCATCACCATCACATCAAACTGCTGTGGTTTGGACACCAGCTAGAAGACACAAACAGTAGCGGGAGTCTGTTTAATGGTAGCTTCTTCCAGACAGCAGACAAATGGCATGTGAAATGTACTTGGCCCTTACCTGCATAGTAGTGTTGTCCACAATCATGCTGTCAAATGTGATGTCTGGATAGCCCGAGGCCACTTCTTTGCAGCACTGTAGGAACAGACCATCGCCAAGCTTCCTATTAAGACCACAGGAAGCACATTACCACATCAAAGAAAAACAGTTACATTAGTGCACAGGTCAGCCCACATTGATTACATTTCACGTGAGGACAAATTCAAACTCACATTATATTGGCTTTATGCACTGCAGTGACCCTACGGCGGCCTTTCTCACGAGCCAGTTTGAAGGCATACTCTGCAATCCTGAGGGAATTGTTCCGGGTGATGATCTTAAGGCTCTCCACTACGCCTGAAACACTCTGCGGGGATAAATAATATAGACCAATTTTGAACAATAAATATAGAACTATAACTGAAGTTTTGTTTCACACTCAACTAGTAAATCAGACTTTGTCAAACGGGGGATTTTTTGGAACTGTGATTGTAAAATGAAGGTATTGATATACTATAGAAATTCAACAATAGTAAGTGGTTTTAATCAAAGGCAAAAGTGTTTAGGGAGTTTTACACTGCCCATACCTCGTGCTCCAGACTGCTGTATTCTCCCTCTGTGTTCTCCCTGATGATCATAATGTCAATATTCTTGTGTCGAGTCTGAACTCCAGGAAGAGACTGGCAGTGCATCACGTTGGCGAACAGGTCCAAGGTTGTGCTGTGAAGTGGGTCAACCAATAATTCAATATATGACAAATTATTATAAGAAAAATTACAAGTATTAAATGAGACAATATATTAAATTGGGGAAACAAATGTCACTATTTAGGATTTTACCGGAGCAGATTATTCCTGGATTTCACTGAAGGTGGCAATGTGTGTTTGGTTTCTATGTTACCTGTAAGAAGACGAAAGGGTAAATTTTTGACCTTCTAATGTTAACAAGACAAATCATTATATATTATAGTATATTGTATATTGTATAGGATAGTTGAAATTCCAAATAAATTTCACAGGAATTATTGGAAAGAAGTAGGGAATTAACAGAAAAGGCAAAGGTTGCCCTTTAACAGGGAAAGTAGCAGTAGAAAATACATTTTACCTCTGAAATACTTTAAATATCCATGTAAATTTGCAAACAAATTTCTACTGCTTTCTACTACTTTCAGTATCATACATGGTATATCAATAAATGAAAATTACCCTTGAGAGCAACTCCATTTCGGCGGATGGCAGTAATGGCATTATCCATGTCATCCTGGTTTTCCAGAGCAGAGTTCACATGTACCACTTCAAAGTCCACGGGCACGCAGCTGAATCTGTAAGAAAAACATGCCAAAGATACTTTCTCTGATTTTTAAAATGCCATATTATGGAACATTAAGTACCTGAATAATTCTCTGACATGACTCAACAGCTCGGGTCCAATCCCATCTCCAGGTATCAGAGTGACTGTGTGTCTGCCTCCATACTTAGCAGGAGGAGGCTGTAATAAAGAAATGCAATGTACTGTTAATGCAAAGGACAATCTCTATAAATCTAGTTGGCAAACAAATTAGCATCAAGTTTGCCTAAAGGGTTGGGCAATACAAAATTAATTAACCTTAACCTAGTGGCTTGCCAGATTTGTTTGTTTGTTGTTGTTGCTTGACAAACACGCAATATCTTTTTAATGATGTATATCACCCAACCCTGCTTAAACTAATAAAACAAAGTCAAGAAATGAACAAGAAAGCCCCAAAAAGAGCGGTACTTACGATATGTTCTCCCTGCAGTGGATCATGGACAATAAGAAAATAAAAGAGTCAATGAACAAGCAAAGTGGTAAGTATCAATAGGCAGAAAATAACACATCAGATTAAATACCAAAATACTAGATATAAAACCCTATGTTTAAAAAATCCAGATATGAATTACAAAATAGCATGGATATTTCCTTCACCATTAAATAGGCTATAAAGGTAAATTCAATTTTGATGGAATCCTTCATTCATTTAAATGGTCTTTATAAATGACAAAATGAGCAGCAAACAGCAGTCCAATACGTACAGTGAGGATGGACTTGTTCCTCTGACTTGTCACTGATGTTGTCCCCAAAACCTTGAACACAAAGGAAAAATGGCCATGAGTTTACAATGACAATGTTGTGTTTTCTGTCCAATGTGAGTACGCTGCTAATGACTGCTAATGTAAAGTACTTGACCTTGCGTTCAGATAAACAATTCCTACTACGGTGTCCAACCAACTACCATAAATGCAACAAACAGTACACAATTTCCCCCCTCTTAGACATACTTTAGCCGCACTTCCGAGGCGTCCTCCCCAGAGAGGACTGATGATTTTGGACATCGAGAGCACAGCACTGTGGGCAGCCATGTTGCTTCAAGTGAAGTGTACAGTGAACAGTAGGGGGAGTAGTACATCCGGAATAATATTATCCTTTTATTATCCTCCATAATTTGCATAATTTTTTACATACTGTAGATAGCCTATATCAGTAGCCTACCTGAAAATGTATATTCCTTTTTACATGGAGTTATTTGGGACAAAATTTGGGAAAATAAGAATATATAGAATATATAAGACTATTGCTTATTTTTCTTGTCTGTTATTTAATCTGTGCATTAATTTGGAGTCGTTTTGAACACACCTTTACCCTTTGATCATTCATACGTATCGTAATATTAATCACGTGGTCCACCTGCGCAGGCTCAGTGCGCACAAGTTGGTGGTTGTCAAAGTACCCGGAAGACAAATGAACCAAGAAGAAAAATCTTCAATGCAACACGAAATCCGTGACACAGTAAGCAAAGAATGAGCTATAGGTGTGTTTTAAGACACGTAGATAAAGTCAACATGGCTTTACATAGTTGAAAACGCTCCGATGAGGAAACAACGCAAAAATAGACCAAGTCCCCAGAGGAAAAAGCAACAGAGCTGTAGGCTACTCCATTGAACTAAACCCCAGCGTCGGCTTGGAAAGGAGATACTACTGATTTGAACATTAAAGGTAAGATAGATTTGACATTTATTTTAATGTAAGATCATGGGTCTAGGAAGGTCATTGCATTGTTTGTGTTGTTTGTGTCAGATTTCACTTCAGATTTCTAAACTAGAAATTAAAACAGACACACGTTTTTTGTTCATAAATGTTGATGTATTTCAACCAAGTAATGCAAACTGCAATATGACTGTCATCAGCCATTTATATAAGTTCTATAATATGTAGGCCTGTCACGGTAACAACATTTGAAGAGCGAGATATTGACAAGTGAACATAGACGATAAACGATAATATTGTAACCACAGACTATAATTGTAACTAAACTATGTAAACTAAACTATATATTGTAAAAAAAACAAAAACAAAACATGAGCTCTAGAAATGAAACACTTTAGTAATTGGTTTGTATCTTTACAAATTAGTTTTGTATATATCTATGAGTCATAGAAGTCATTAATACAACCTTCAGTTCAAATCTTAACATATTGCAAAAAATTACCAAAAATGTTCTGCTACTACAAAGAAAAGGTACACACGATAAATATTGACCCCCAAATTTTTTTGTTATATTTATATAACATATATAACAATATATAACAATAAATTGAGTAATTAGCGTGACAGGCTTAATCAGTATTAAATGGGGACACCTATTGCACTGGTTTTGCCTTTGGCTTGTTTGTAACTGTGCTCATTTGCACTTCCAGATTTGATAAAGTGGAGACATGAGATTAACAGGTTAGTATGAGGATCTGGAATTTTTCTAGGTGAACTGGTTTATGCAGTGGTTGTAAGGGGGCAGTAGTTTCAGCCACAATTCAAATGCTCATTCTTGTACTTCTTCTTTAGGTCCTCTGCGCACTGTGGTGGTGCTGTTATTGGTGGGGCTCAGCTGGCTCCTGGGAAATACCTTTTTTGGGGGCGAGAATAGCTCCATCCGTAGTTTCTTTGGTGGTATGTAGACAAATACCAGACAAAAAGTTCCTTGACTCAAATTCGTTTATAAAGTTCAGCTACGTTTTAAGATACTTTCCTATGTTAATGAAAAAAATGGATTGCCTTAATTATTTCAATATTTTTTTATGTTTTTAGGTGCAAGTGAACAACCAACATCTGGTATGTTTGTAAAAGATTTAAACAACTTACATACATTACATTATTCTATGTCTGTGAAAAGCGCTATGTAAATAAACTTAACTTACTTACTTAATTTTAAATCATATTGTCCCAATAAATGAATGAATTTATTGAATGAACGAATGAATAGATCATGAGTACAGATCACTCCCCACAATGTGATAAATACTGGCCCACTCACTAGTAAAATCATTTTTATTTAATAATTTCCCTTTTTTAACTTGTGCTTTTTAAACTTTTTTTCCCCTTTGTAACTTTTTTAAAGTTACATTTACATCACTTAAAATGTACTTGAGGTAAACTTGACTTCTTTAGGACGGTTTATAACTTTTTTTATTGTCTTTTTTTTAGTTGAAGCTCGTCCACGAAGATACAAGTGCGGCCTGTCAGCCCCCTGTCCTGCAAAGCACTTGGCTTTCCGTTTGGTGTCTGGTGCTGCCAACGTGATTGGACCCAAAATCTGCCTGGAGGACAAAATGTGACTTTAAACCTCTTTCTGTCTGAGCCTGCCTTTGTTTCTGTCACCAATTTGTTTGTTTCCATACTCTCTTCCTCTGAGTTTTAATAATGAAGCCAATGCAAATATCCATCCACATGGTGCATTTTGTTGTATTTTGTTTTTGTGTGTGTTTGTAGAATAATAGATAAAAAACCTTTTTAATTTATTTACAAATCTTCTGTGGTACAGGTTAATAAGCAGTGTGAAAGACAATGTTGGAAGAGGACTTAATATAGCATTAGCAAATGGTAGGTCAAACACTCACACACACACACACACACACACACACACACTCCTTTTTAACAACTCATTTGTGTAAATGAACTTGGTGTCTTGCTACAGGTGTAACTGGAGAACTTTTGGAAACCAAAACGTTTGACATGTGGGCAGGAGGTAATGACAAACACCTGCATGATCTACTGCACAACATATGTGGAGACATGAATGACCTCAAACTAGTATTCATAGTGTTTCTGTTCCGTTTCAGATGTCTCAGACCTGTTAAAGTTTCTCCGACCGCTGCATGAAGGAACACTTGTATTTGTCGCCTCATTTGATGATCCAGCTACAAAGTAAGAGTTACTTCCAGTTCATTTAACATAATCATCTGCTTGAGTTATGAAAGGAGGTTGAGAACATAAATATTAATGACTCATAAACTGGTCTATATGCATCAGTATAATTTGTTGCCCTTTACCAGTTATTACGGTAAATATGGTTTTCATTTACATCAGATGCTTGCAATAATGTTACTTACTAATGTAATAGTAACAACTTCTGAGTGTAATGCCAAACTAGAGAAGGGCTGAAGGTAGCACACATGTACTGCACCAAGATCGATAGAATGGCACTTACCCCCTCGCAATATGATCTTAATCTGTGAGACAGGTTGAATGATGAGGCTCGGAAACTGTTTGAGGAGCTTGGCAGCACAGTGGTGAAGGAGCTGGCCTTCAGAGACAGCTGGGTGTTTGTTGGCGCCAAAGGCATTGAAAACAAGAGCCCATTTGAGCAAGTATGTTTTCTATGGCCTGTTTTTATACAAAGTTGTGTTTAAAAAGTCATAGCTTGTATTCACTTTTAATACATGTTGTTTTCTCAGCGTATGAAGAACAGCAAAAACAGCAACAAGTATGAAGGCTGGCCAGAGTCACTGGAAATGGATGGCTGTATTCCCCTTCGGCCACCACTGGAGAGTTGAGTTCATACACTATGTACACTGCAACAGGAGTGAAGGATTACAAAGACAGAGGACCTGAGACTGATTAAATCTAACCTCTCCTGGCTGAGGCACGAGCTGACTTCAAAGACCGCCTTAGAACTTGATTTATTTAAAATTGCTGGAACTTTTTTGAAGTACTCTAAATGAGATGTGGCTTTAAAGGAAACTTGAAAGACCAAAGGTTGGACCTAATCTTTACTGTGACGCAGGACTAGATTCAGCTGCAGGAGGACTTCCAAACCCACCTTTTATTTTTTCCTTATGGCAGAATTTGAGTGGTAATATTCTGGAAATATGAAACCGTTCATCATTGCATGCTGTCATTTGCCTCACAACAAATTACACCTTACTTTTGCACCAAGAAATCAAGCGCACACAGCATTCATCTTGGACTGCCCTTAGTCTTTAAAGCAGAAAGCAGATTTTTAGATGCAAATGTTATATTTATCAACTTGCCATAAATTATTTAGATTTATGCTATAATTATTTTCTGAATTAAGTTTACATATTTGAATTGAATTTGGATGTTACTACTTATTACAACATTATGCTATTAACACTCCCCATCTCATTGGCCAACATTACCATTGACGCATACTAATTAAAAGGTTTCTCTCTTTCACAGTGATTCGCTTATTGATCTCAGCTGGACAATATGTAACACATATGTTAATACTCCATCCTATAAATATAGCCTCATTTATTTACAGACGCTTGTAGGAAACATTTTAGTCTGTCCAGTCGAGCACAAATCCACCACACGTTATTGAAGTGCATTTTGAACCTAAATGTGTGTTATGTGTTTCAATGTTTTTGAATGTATCAATTGCCTCATATGTTGCAAGCCTTACTGTGAGTTTAAGTATAATACATAAAACTAATGTTGTATTTTACTCTTTGTGTATAGTAAGTTGTGTGACACATTTTTTATTAAAAAAAAAAAAAAAAAAGAAAAAAACTATACACTTCATGCTTTTATTGTGAGAATTATCCCGAGTAATAAAAAAGTTCAAATATTTCTCAAATGGTCCCTTGTCTTCTTTAGATGAAGAAACTCTGGAGTCTCACAAGAGGGCGACAAACGTCAAGTGCACTGGGGTTAGTCGGTTCATTTCGCTCTAGGCTGTTTCCCTGCGTATGTTGTGAAAGGAGGAAAACTTGCAGATGCGTCTTACACCTTTTTTCCCTTGGTAAACGTTGACTCTTTATTAAGAGTCTAAAATAAGGATGTTTAGATATATGTAACGTTTTGCTGTCAAAAGTGATGATTGCATTGTTTCATTGAAATGTATTTTGAAATGGTCTGTTCAGGGACGGTGAAATAAATTGAACTTTTGGGGCAATGGCATACGCTATCTATAGTTATCCTCTTGACCACACCCTTCCAATTATTAATACTTAAGTTAGTGCGTCATCGTTACGCAAAATAGACAAGTCTAGTCTGTACAAATAAATCGACATAATGTAAATAGTAGGTCAGAAAGCAACAGAACGCAATAGTAACCACAGATGTATTACCTACAAACAGTTGGGTGTATATAGGATAAGTGACCAAGCGTTCAACATACAAGCAATATAAAATTAGCTGTATGGGCCGAAACATTGGTCTGAGCGCAATCTCTGACTTTCTGGGTGCTGTAAGTTTTCAAATTACATAGCAGGTCTTGAAGGCAACACCACAGTCACATAACAAACCGTGTACAAATCTATGATACAAACACGTAGCAGCTCTGCCCCTATGTGGCAGAACGAGGGAATGGCGTTACGCGGATAATGATGATCCCTGTGGCAAGTGCAGCGGCCAGGCAGTGCGCGCTCACCGTGCGGGAACCAGTGCCAGGCCAAGCTACTCATGCCTTGTAAATTATGTACATAAGTTACAAAATATTGACCAGGTGCACATGAATGGCCAGTCGTCCAACTTGAAGCCAACAAACGGAGGCAGCGAGCAGGAAAATCCAAAAGCAATGGTTGGCATCGTCTGAATAGAAACACGGCGTACACCAAGTCCTCAGCCTGCCGCTCAGACACTGACCGAGCCTCGACGATTTCATTGGGGATTTTCTGAGAACACCACCACAAACGGAGGCTTCAAAACAAGGACACGAGGAGCGCCACTTGACGTGTAATAGCCTATGTTGTGCTTCATATTTTTTGTGTGAAGATTCCAGGTTAAAGAAATTCGTGCTTCCGCGGATGGAAATAGCAAAGGGATAAGATAAACGTGAGAGAAAGCTGGCCCACTGGACCTGAGCTCACGTTGGTCTAACTAAATACAACGGTACATCAGTGTAAGTGCTGTTTTGTTTTTGTTTACTGTGTATGTAGCATCTGAATTATTTTAAATTACAGTCAGTGACAATGGACATCCTATAGAGGCACCATAGACAGTGCCCATAAAAGCACTTCATCCGTTAGTTCCTTGATATCTAGTTGAATCTAATTAGTCAAGGAAAAGCACCAGCCTGGTGCTGAATTGGACACAGCAGAGCCATTAGGCCTGCCCTGCAACTTTAACAGGGTCTGTGCCAGGCTGCATGAGGGGTCAGGTTGTTTGTAATGGTGTCAGTTCTCTCAACCTCAGGCTGTCATGTGCATCGTTTTGATTTTCACCATGCACTCCTCCGTTGCATTTCTTAGGTCAGCTGGGCTCCAGTTGAGCCAATCCGTGTAAGCCTTGGTGTGGTTGTACCTCATCAGCCAGCACTATGTTGTGTGCAGGCTGGAGCCTATAAATAACATGCATTAATTGCTTCAGTGTCACTGAACAATAAAAAAGACAACAAGTCACATGTTTGTTAGTTGTTTCTCATTTATTACAGGCCTTCAATATTTATTCACGTACCCATGGAAGATCCATGGACTTACAATGGCCACAGGCACCCAATGGGAACTGGTACTGCAGTTCAGTTGTCCAGTAGGCCTGCTTTCTTTGCCATAGAGATGGAGAAGAGGGAAGATCCAACTCAGAACTCAGGAGAATTAGAGCTCTTTGGTCAGAACTTAGATATAATGTAGATTTCATATTGATGCTGAAGTTGTCTCACCTGGATCAGATCAGAGTCCTCAGAGCAGTGCAGGTCTGAGTGAAGTCCCAGACAAAAGCCTTGGATCACAGTGAACAGTACTGTGTGTGTGCTACCTACGCTGCACCCTCACATGCTTGACCTGGATTGGACAAAGTGCTTGTTATGTTTTCTGCCTTGAGTTTTGCTAATGGATGGTGGACAGTCACAGCAGTGTGGAACAGCTTAATATTTTTTCATCAGATTTCAAAATACCACCATCCCAAACTAAGCTACATGTGAGGAAGTGACATTGTGAGGTGATACAAATAGCAGGGTCTGATGCTTCTCTCAAGGTCTGTCCTCACAGACACTGGGAAAACCGTACAAGTATTGCTTGTATTGCAAGTAAGTGCTTCTTCTATTGCCCATTTCTGATGTTAATAAGTAATCAAATAATTTTGCCAGTGATTCCAGATCAGGATCTGTGACAAACCACTTTCTGTAAGTCTGTAAGCCCACTTGCCAGTGGCCATTGGTATGGTCAAACTCTATTTCAATACTAAGGAAAAGGACTGATACTCTATAGCCTACCGTTTTATACATATTTGACATTGCCTAATGACTGAAGAATAACTAATAGAAAACTTTAGAAAACACAATTTTCATCAAAATAATAGTAGTTTTTTTCATATTGTGGTCTTCTGTGCTAAGGTCTAGATCAAGACCATTCAAATGTTTTGAAAATGTTATTTCTGTGTACTTCTTTAAGTGTGTATCTAGTTTTAGCACAAGTTTTAGTATCAAGTATCTGGGTATCTATTTTCATACAACAGCCTCCTAGCCTTTGAACTTTAAGTAAATACCAGTAGTTCCATGTAAACCTTATTTCCACTGTGGAGGGCTAATGTGTACATAACTATGGCTAAATTCTGCTCCTGCGCCGTATGCAACTGTTTTATTGTTTAACCCTGGTTTCCTGGGTAACAATGGTCTTGGTCTATAGTCATACAGTATTTTCTATGTTTAAGTGGTTCAAAACCAGCTCTGTTCTGACAGTACAGTTTCCTGAATGTCTGAGCTAGAGGCCACCTCTGTCCTGTCTACACTCTCCCTCCACCCCAAACTGCTATAGCCTCCAGCTTCACTAAATCTCTGTGGGACTGGAGCAGAGCTGGCACTACCCAGGCCTGTGAAGTCAGATGGCATTAATCATGCATGGAGATTGTCTTAGAGAGGCACTCACTCAAACAATTAGCCATTTCATTAATCAGAACAAATAATCAGGTTATTGTGGCTAAAATTAGGGCAGTTTGTTGATGCTGCCATTGTTAAATGTGCCTTAAAGTAGTAGAAGGGGAAAGTCTGTCAGACATGTGTTTTGCAACTAAATACTCAAATGAGGAACTATGATATAAAGACCTTTGTGTTGCACATGCAGGAAGTTAGAAGTTGTATTTTAACTGGTAACTGGCAAGTTTATCATTCAATACTGTGTTTTTTTAAATACATGACTTTGTCACAATAAAATAGAAAGTATAATGACATAGATGTTTGTGTAGGATCTTGCACATTACAATATTTTAACATTTTAGACTTTCGTGAGATATGGATGGATGCATAAGGAAATTGAAGATAGTGCCATGGAACTGACAAGTTCCATGGCACCTGCCAAGATGATTCAAAAATAATGTATTTCTGTCACCACTGCTAGAGCTGTGATGCTAATCTTAACTACACAATCATGCAGAACTTGCACCTGGATACCACATTTGTGTGCTTTATGAATGACTGTATAGAGTATGTGTAGTTACATGTGTCTGTAAAGAAAGTATACAGCACTATATCTGTCTGTTTTGTCCATCTTTGGGCAGCAGGAAGATGATAAGGTTAGTTGTTTCTATTGACTCTGTCTGTCACTGCCCACCCGGTCTTTCTGAGACTCTGTACATACCAACGGAAACTATGTCTGTGGTAATGTAATCACCTCATGTTTTCAACCTTTTGCACTTGTAAATCCTAACAGCATGCTTCCTCCCTCCCTCTCTTCCCTTCTCATCCTCTCCCCTGCACCCCACTGTAGCCATTGTCCCAGTAGAAATTCAGCTATAGTCATTGCTTTCATTCACACCGACATTGGCACATATTTTATCAGGCGAAATCCCCCGCCCAGCTCTTTTTGTCCGTAGCACCCCCTCCTCTCTTGATCTCTCTCTTGTTCTCATTCAAACACACATTTTTCCCATCTACACAGTGCACCCCTCCTTCTGCCCGCTGCCCTGCCTCCTAGCAGCTACAATCCCTTCCTGTCCCTCTCGCCACTTTTGATTCTCTCTTTTCATCAACATGTCCCGCGCAATTGAAAAATGCCTACGTACAAGCACAAACTGAGCACGATAGCGCTTGCTTTGTCTGCCTATCCAACACTGGGACACAGTTGGTTCCCTGGGGATTTATGCCCTGCCCCATGAAGTGAGAACTGGACAAACTACATCACAGTTAAGCACAAGTCTTTAGGCTTGTTGTGGTGTTAAAGCAGTGTTTTACATCTTGATAGTGGCCTACTTCTGCTACCACTGTCACTAAAGCTGCTATTATTGCAACCATTTTATCATGCTTAGCACCTCAAATAAAAAAGAGTTCTATTATAATTACTTCTCTTGCTAATAGCTGTTACTTCTACTTCCTATTGCCATTTTATTGCTATTGCATCTGCTATATCTAGGCATAAACTTTGTAAACATATAACAAGAGCTCAGGTACCCATTACGAGATTAATGACTTTTTATTAAGGCTGGGACACTAATCAAATTTTAATCAAGATTCAGCCAAGTCTAATCGTCAATGATCAGCTTAGGGTTTTTTAATCAAGGGGTCTACAGCCAATCCTCTGTCAAAAGCATGTAGTTTGGAGCAAAGTTCAGACTTCAGATGAAGAAATGTGTGTATTTTTGTGTTAAATGGCAATTAAAAGTTTGCATTGTTTTGTTCATGAAATCAATACTGAAAGCCATTTTTAGCCAGTTAGTTTTTGAAAAGACAAAAGTTCAATCAAATTGAAAATCAGGATTGATCAATACAAAAGTACAAATACAAACATTTTTTGTGCCATATCATTTTTATACACTTTTTAAACCCAGTAGGATTTTTTTGTTTTACTATCTTTGACTTTTGTAACTGTACCATGGCAAAATTAAACAAATTTTTATAATAGCATAATAATGATAATAATAGTAATAATAAAATAACAACTTCATCCAAAGTTACTTTTATTAAGCTTTATAACCATTCATAACATCAACAACATTATGAAAGCATTCTGTTTATACACGTTTACTGTTTTACACTCCAGTGTTATGCATTCATGACAGTAAAACATGTTGATTTATTTACCCAGAAACTGCTTGTAGACAGCAATTCCCCGATAAACAGTGAAAGAACGATGTCATAATGATTTTTGCTGTTCATGTCAGGATAGATGATGCAGCTGCAGGTGCTCCCACGCCCCTGGAGCCAGGCAGACTTCAGCTTGTCGGATGTGCATTTGTGCTTCAGCTATAAATCACACTTTGAGCAGTAATTAACCTGATTTCTCTGCACTTGTTGTATAAAATGTCAAAAACGTTAGTTGCATCAATTTGCTTGTGTGCCATTTTGTTTGGCTGGTGTCAGTGAATTCCTATGGACATTCTTTCCTTCAAACAGGACATGCTGTGAGTGAGGGTATGCGTGTTGTGTTTTTGACAGGGTATAAAAAGTTTGTGTTAGGATGAGGCAGGGCAAAGCAGACAGAGATTTGGTTGAGCATGTTTGATGTGCTGTGATAACTCTGTCCGGTATGTGGCTTCCATGGGAACTCCTTGCCTCAGGGACAGCAACGAATAAGCTTGTGTTTAAAGGGCCAGTTTCCCCTTTAATCTACCCACATCCTGTTAGTTTTTTTTTTTTTTTTTTTTAGCTTTTTGGATCTACTGTACATTATATGTCCCACTGTGTAAATTTGATATTTGCAGGCCTATTTGGCCTAACCACATATCAGAGTGTACTTTGTCTGTGTTTGTTTAATGTCTTTGTTACTGAGATGAGTATCTTTCTGATGAGTTGGGCTTCATGTTAGATTTTGATATAAGACAAACGATACGTTGTTCTGGATAAATGAATTAATTGAGCTATAGGGGCTCCAAATTGTGATATTTGTATGTCATGTCAGTACTACAAAGTGCACATTTGCATAGGATTCTTTTCTGTACTATTTTTACATGTTGACATTCCTGTATTACAACAGGTTTATCAACATAAGAAAGAAGCTCATAAACAGCAGAGAGGACGTCACACAAATTTGTTTTTATAATTTAGAAAGCCAAATGTTGCATCTCACTACAAGGCCATGTAACCTGTGCTGTCATGTAAACACTTGTGGTTACAAAGCATAAATACTAATGCTACTGTTAGCTGACTTTGTATAAGTATATTTATAACATTTAAAGCTGTATGACATTGTCCTTATCACTGGTTTGTGACGTCACTTCCTTATTTACCAGCAGGTATGAGCAGTACTGTTGTAGGAGGTGTCTCATCTTGCTGTAATCATCATGTCAGTCTAGATCTGTTGCTGAGCTAGATTTTTTATCATGTTCATCTGCAACTTCTGGCAGTTGGTCTAATATTGGCCAATTGTGTTTTGAATTTGACTGACAGCTTCTAGCATTGGCCATCAGATCTGTCTGCTCAAATCCTACTGAGACGCCCTCTCATAAGACCTTGCTATACAGAAGATAATGGGTGCTGTGCAATGCAGTGGGAGCCCCCATAGGGTTCACAACTCAATACTCATTAAAGCAGGGAGGAAATATGACTTTGATGCCGTTTGCATTTGAGAAAGACCTCTTTGCATACCACTGAAGCCTGCATAACTTTCAGAGTGTTGGTAACCCAAGACGGTTTCCTTTTAGCTGCACCGGTGCCAGCCCCACATGTAAGTGAATATGTTCTGAGTGGTAGACTAATATGTAAAGTTAGTTAATACCCTGACCCACTTGCCAGTTTTTACTTTCTGCTTGCTGCACTGTGTTACACAAGAGTTAGTCTGCTACTACTACGCTATAGACTTCTGCACCCTTCCCTCCTGAAAGCTGCTAATTCATAAACTGGACTTAATTGGTCGCTGTCACTGTCAGATATTGGCTGCAGAGCTGTGACCCCAGGCTGT